>QXVX01001823.1:36679-51330 GCA_013436065.1 Halocynthia aurantium | reverse complement strand
GCATGCCAAACATTAAGCCAACTGAATGAATCATGAGACTAGAAATTAATAAAAACTGCAAGGCAACTTGCAAACCCAACTCCTAACCAGTTCACTTGCTCAAGGATTATTAGTTTCAAATTTGGTAAAAAAGATGTGCCAATAGTCAAAAATTGTAAATTATGCAAGTTCGTCAGAATACTATTCAAAAAAGCAAATCTATTGCACCGCATAATAGAGCAACGTATCTTTTCATAAGGTGCTCCCTGAGATGCTTTTCATGAGCAACTTTAGGAGGATCCTTCATGTATTTGAGAACAATAGCATGCAGCATTTGACATGAGGAACGCAAATCATATCCATAGGCACGCAGAGCTTTATCGTAGTCTGCTCGAATATCTTCGGGAACATAACAACGTAGTCGGTATCCTTTCAAGAAAATTGCTGTAGCCGGATCCCTGAAATCCTTCGTACATTTAATGTTTTTCATCATACATATACATGACAGGTATTTAGATGGCATGCAAAAATATTTCGGGAAATGTTCCAACATGCATTCCCAACAAGCGTCAACGTCTGCAACAGTTTTAAGCAAAAAAGATACTTGTATTCTATTCTGAATCAGTGGAGCAAGATAAATTACTAAGAATGTGATTTCCGATTGTGCGTTGAATCGTGTCTTATATATTTTTACAGCTTCAGTGATTGGGAGAGAGATGAATGCAGCAATAACGACAGATAACATGTCTGTGTTTGGAATGTTATGATTGTTTGAACGAAGTGCAGTTGCTATTCTGGTTCGAATATCAAGAATATTTCTTTTCCATCTTGATGTTCCTGTTTTCATGAGCTCGTACTTACGAGTACCGAACAGGATTAGAGTTGAAGTATACATAAGGTTCAGTAGTCCCAATGGCTCATCAGTGAACCCACATCTCCTTCTTTTATCGAAGTAGTCTTGGCCAAACTTTTCATCAAAAGTAAGTTGATGCAAATCAGTTGGTTCAGAACCGAGAGAAATTTCACATTCTACAAGAAATTTTGTTACTTTGTCAAATAGTTCAAGTTCATCCATTTTGTCATCTTGACAAAGTTCTTCCAATTCCTTATAAACTTGATCAAATAGTTTTTGTGCAGCTCTGACTGAAGATTCTGATATTTGTTTCTGTTCAACCTTGGCAGGAAGTAATCTGGAGAATACCACCCCATACAGCAAAAGAAAACAATAGGTGAGAACCATTTTTTTTAATTTTTGCTCATTGGTTGGATTTTGTTGAAATTCCTTCAAAATCTTGCTTTTATTGAACGGGAAATCTTTTATAAGTTGGAAAAATTCAATGTTCCTGTTCTCTGGAATGACTCCCAGACTCTTTAGAATACTTAAAAAATGAGAAATTTCATTCACTGGTTCACTCTTGAATTTAGCAAGATAATTCCTTAACAGGTTGAAACAGAATTCTGCACCCTGGAGAAGCATTAACAGCAAAGGGAAATCGCTATCAGTGATTACTTTGCGAACTTGTGACCTTGAATACATCAAGTTCACACAGCCCATCCCTTGTTCTATGACTTCATCAAATAGCCGAACCATATCTTGTGAAAAATCTTCATGAATCTCTTCCATATATTCCAATGATTCGTTAAGATATTTCAAGCTTGCTTCTGTCCTATCCACAATTCCAATCTTAAATAGCAAAGATAATTCTTCAGGCTTTCTCGGTGTACGAGCAATATCTGGCAAAAACTCAGCAAAGACTTCTTTGTGCAGTGCTGCAGCAGCATTAGAACAAAGACCTGCAGATTGATTATAACATTTCATATTACAAAACAGTTTCAGCTGACTTGTTCTAGCGAGAGAAGGAATAGTTTTCTTGAAATACTCGAGAAGGCTATCAATTCTCTTTGTTAGGAGATTGGACTCGCGTGTCCCGAGTAAAATTTGCAGGGAAAACCTATCTAGGGTGAAAACATAACTTTCAGGAATTTCACCCTTCTTTACTTTCCTCACCAACAGTTCTCTCAATTCCTCTGATTCCAAAAATGCCTTTTGCATAGAAAAAGTTGTAATAAGCAAAACTATTTTAGAGAGGCGATAACTGAAAGGGATAGAATGGCCACTTATTACTACCTCTGGCAAATATTGTTCGATGGAACATATTTGATCATAAACACCTTCATGTGCAGCTGCTTCACATGCAGCTAAGACAAATGCATATAGTATTCTGCCAAACCAAATTGCTTCTGAAGAAGTTAAATGTGAATTTTTATCAAACAAAATTTTTATGTATGGTTTAAGAAGTTCCACAATGTCTTCGAACCAATGTAGGCTAGAAAACACCTGACTTTTGATTAACACTTCATGTTCACGATCACCTTTCCTGCCACACATTTCTTCAACAACATAATGCAGCGTATTTCTCGCACAGAACGACCTCATCAAACTATGCTTTCCAACAAAAGATATCAGTTTATCCACAGAAATTTCCCCTCTTTGAGTTTTTAAATGACCGTAGGTTTTATTACGAATCTCACTTGAGACAGCAACTCCCAATCTAACTTCATGAGCTGATCTCGAGTCAAAAACTGCTTTCTTCTCCAGTTCATCGATGATGTCAAAATATGAATTCGATGTCACAAAATTGATGCATGCCAAAGCACTCAAGTGAACTGTAATAGGTCTGTAGATTTCAGATTTCACATCAACTGCTTTGTAGTATTGCGGAGCATTAGCTATGCCGAACTCTCTAACATCAAGCAAAAAATTGTTCTTGACTAAGTTTAATTGGTTTTCAGTTTCTAACTGCCTCTGTTGTTTTAAAACCTCATCTGCTTGCTTTCGGAATTCCATATGCAGAGTTTTATCTCCACAAACATAGCATGTGTTTTTCAATAACTCATGAAGATAGTATCCGTTTTTCAGCTGCTTTTCATGGCGAAGATAATCCACCATCTGACTAACTGGCTGGATAAGACGAACTCGGAATGGTTTTTTCTTTGTTGGCATTCGGCCAAGAGGATTATTGCTTGCCTGTGGTGCCATGCCATCATATGCTAACCCGACTGGTGTAAATGCATCATAAAACCAATCCAAGCTTTTTATTGCGACACTCCTGATGAAAGTTTCACTGAAATTGATGAAGATCAACTGACTGATGATAGCAAACCATTCAAAATATTTCTGGATCAAAGCAAAATCCTCTCGATGTTGAACGCCTTCTTGCAGAGCAATAAAATGTTCAAAATCTGAGTAAAGAGTTACATCTTTCCGTGCAAGAGAACCAAGTCCGATTAAACAAAATTTACAAGGACTTGGTTCCAAAATGTTTGAACATTCTTGAGATATCTCTTTCAAAATGCCAAGTACCTGCTCATACAACAACTCATTGATATTTTTAACTTCCTGTATTTTTCTTTTTTCTTCATGCAGTAGATCTTCATCATCATCATCATCACCAGACACTATAGAATGACTGATTATTGGAATCTTCTTGATTTTATTTTTAGTTTGTTCACGAAGATTTTCAATCCTTTCAAAGACCTTACTTGAAAAATCAGCCAGATTGAGTTTGTCCTTATCCAAGTTCGGTTTAACTGGTGCCAAAGTAAAAACTTTTTGATGTAGCATTTCTAATGCCTTATCCACATCCCTTATTTTACAAAGATTCTTATTACATTCAAATCGAAATTTTGCTCCGTTGAGTAAAGCTGAGCATTGAAGGATTTTTAACTTTTGTTGCATTCCACTCTTCCCCTCTATTTCTTTTAAATAAAGCCTACCAAGTTTATAGAGAATCTCAGCACTCTCATTGAGGCTCTTCATCTTCTCTTGGCCATTATCATTGCAAAACAAACGAAGATCTTCAACAAGATCCTTTTCTTCTTGTGTTATTTCAGTCTCATTTACCTGTTCTCCATCCTCAGTTGGCTGCTCTGGCTGCTGCAGACTCAATGACTCAACTTGCCCACATTCAGATTCTAATTTAATCCGTTTTCCACCTACCACATACACTTGATCTGACATAATGATGCCACTTGAACGAGTAAAGGCATAATGAGCCGTATGAGACCTGCAACTCTACCTTAGTATTATAATATTTCTGATTCTCAGCGCTGTGGTGATAATTCATTGAACTACACCCTTGTTTTTATAACGCACAAACAATAACATCGCGTCCGCTCTTGTTTTTATAACACACAAACAATAACATCGCGTGACTCAATAGTACTTTATACATAGGCAGCTGAGCATTCAGTGTGATACTATTGAGTCACGCGATGTTATTGTTTTGTTTTTTAAAAACAAGGGTCTCCTTAACAACATAAAAAAATATTAAGTGTATATTCGAATGTCATGGAAACCAAACCACAGTTCAATCATGATGTAAGGAATTATGAATCACTGACACCTGTCTTACATATGCTATAATACCGTTATGACTTGGCTATGTATACGATTGTTTTTTTCCATAGGTTTGAAAGCTTAGCAATTCTTAACAAACTTCTGAACTATTCACTATAAATTTCTTTGTCTTTTTCTATTTCCCACAGGTCTTGCTGTAGTTTTTCGTCGTATAATAATGTGTTTGTGTGTAACCAAGGTGTATGGCGTACAAATAAATAAATACAGTGTACTTCTATGGTTTACAGCACTTTTCAGTGTAGGGGACTGGAGGGGCCGTAAGAACAATATTAAAGGTGTTTTTATGATCGATGGATGCGACGGATTCTGCATAACGAGATGAGAAAGAGCAATGCTGCAGAACTCGGAGGGGAATTAACTGACAAGATCGCAGGGAGAGAGTAATATTTTGCAATATAACATTAATCAAATAGGCATTCCAAAATTGTCACCCAATGCAAATACCCCTATTTATACTACTCTATATACTATTTACTTATTTATTTACCTCTGTTCCATCATAGCTGCAAGTTCGTAGCCTTCAATAACGGCTACTGCTTTATCTCCGTGTTCACCACTTGCCACTCGGACAACTGCTAAGGTTGTGCTCTCAAAAAGCAACATAATCATTGCATCTTCATTCCTGAAACAAAAAGCTCGAATTTGTAGTGAATTTATCTGTAGAAATATTTAATTATATATTCTTAACACTTCACCTGCGATAACTTTACGCCGGTCCAAGGAAACCCTTTTCTGCGATATCCCATTGTCAAGTTTAGTCATTTTGTATGTTTGTACCTAATGTTTAGTGTTGCCGCTCTAGTGGTAATACAATGTGGATTGATATCCGCTGGAGCATTCCAAGATGCGGGGCAGCTGGAGAGATTCATTGAAATGACGGAACCATTGGTAAACGAGGAATTACTAATTCTAACACCCCCAAACTTCACCCTATCGTATGTTATCATCTTGCTCCTGTATTCAAAAAACTAATGACCTGATATACATAACTCCAGTCCTTTTGTAATTCTACTGTGACTCAAGTTGCAGCAGTCAAAAGACTTGATCCCAATGGAACAGTTCACTAATACTCAGTAAACAGATAAGAGATAAGAATTAGGAACAATACACATGGTTGTACACGTACGCTTGTATACATAGTCCATTCATAATTTTCAACCAAAATTTCGAAGCAAGAAAAAAGGAAAATAATAATTTTTTGCTATTCGCAAGAATCCTCAGAGCACTTGTACAATGTTTGGTGCACGGAACTACAGAGAAGATCAGAGATATAATTAATCGTACCTTCCATTCAAGAAGATTTAATTAAGATGAGTCGATGAAAAAATGACTGTTTGAATGTTTACTTATACAGTATTACATCACAACTCCACCTAATAAACACACGAACACAGACGTTGCGAGCTTTTTATAATTTAGGTCAATAGGTTTAATGATAGATAGCATAGATATAATTTTATTACTGTATATCATATTGTTCAGTGTATATATATATTTCCAATATTGTACATGTATACACAATTACCTTACCATCGGTAAACTCGGATAATCGACTAGAATGGTCCCCCCTTCCCTAATATTAGTCCGTTTCAACAAACGTCGACTGTACTGTACCTTACTTCCTTGGTTCCTCGGTTCTATCTACATATATACGTGAAGTGCAGAATGTCGAATGTGACAATGAACTTCTAAATTTACTTGTAAACACGTAGAACAACAAGTGCAACATCGCGTCCTAGTTGATTTTTAGCCGTGCAATAATATCTTCCTTCGTTGCTTGAATCAGCTCTGTTAATGATGAGCGTACCGCTGGAAAGCATCGCTATTTTTGGGGGTGTGATACGTCCTTGAAATATCGCCTGAAATATCGTTACATTTATTATTCACCAGCAGAAAATTATTAGTACCCCGGCCATCACACTTCAGTGGCGGGAACAGAACCCATGCAAATTGTCATTATTATTTTTATATTTCAAGTGTATTATTCACCAGCAGAAAATTAATAGTAACCCGGCTAAGACACTTCAGTGGTGGGAACAGAACCCCATGCAAATTGTCATTATTATTTTTTTATTTCAATTGTGAGAACGCACATTGAATGTGTTACTCGGTAGTTAAAGAGGAGGAAGATAGTAGTGAGAAAATAATTGAGTAGCAGGAGGAGAAGGGTTGTTAGAGAGCACCAGAACCCCGTGCAAATTATCATACATATTTGTAGAATTCAATATTACATCCACTGCCAGAGAGAGATGGATCTCACCTGATTACTTTGTATAGTATCTTTGTTTGGAAGCATCCATGAATACGAAGGAGATGGCATTCCACTCGCAGAACATATAAGATTTATTGAACCACCTTGTCTCACATATTTGACAATGTTTTTAGGGTGAAGAAATTTTGGTGGATATGATGACATCTGTGATGGAGTTTAAGTTTAAAACAAATTATGAGATGATGTATTACAGAGTTATTATCAAGTTTATCAGTAGGAAAGCTGTTTTCCTGGTGGGCATGAATAGCAGTACATAGGTATATTATCAATTTATCAAGATATATAAATAACTAGCAACAACTTTTTAGTAATTGAATGTAGCAATACACAAGATATAGTTTCTGTAGTACAATATTTTATTGCATTCTGGGTATTATACATCCAAATTCACATTAATTGTTACAAATGGATTGAGGTGGGTACTGTTATGATGTGCTGAAGCTTTTTATACTTTTCAACAGTCACTTACTCTAACTTGAACTGATCTCGTTGCTTTCCCGATGATATTACTTGCTGTACAAACATATCGTCCGACTTCTGTTGAATGAATGTTTGAAATCATGAGAGTTCCGTTCGAAAAACTGTTCATTCTGGAATTTAAAGAGTCTCCATAAATTTCAAGAGCAGTATTTACTTGCTACGTGCTTGGGAACTTGGCATCGAAGGTATTACGTATTAATCTTAGTCCCTAATTCGTTTATTTCAGTTATTATATTATGTTATTTCGTTTATCAGTATTTTTGGACCCCCTGTAATCGCGCTGTGGACCCCAGGGGGGCGACCTGGACTCCGTTAGGAAGCCCTGACCTATACATACACATATTATATTACAGACAATGAAAATAACATAGTTTACCTGTTATGCCACTTTCCCAATTCAACAATATGTCCTGTCGGTGTGGTCCATGTTATTTTAGCTTTCGGATTACCAGTTGCTGTGCACGGTATCTTGACTGTTTCTCCAGGCTTGATTTCAATGGAATCGTACGGATATTCAAGTATGTAAGGTTTCTTGCTTTCAATGTGAAGAATCACTCGGGTACGAATTTCGATACTAAAAAGGAATGAAAAATTTCACAACGCTGGTAGGAATAAAGAATGTGAACGAGAAACTACAGTTATATAAGTCACAGTGAACATTGCTTTATATATTGCTACATTAAATCCACTTTTCTAATTTCAACCACAATATAAATCATACTTGTCTCTCTTGTATTTAACTTGGCATCGATACATGCCGATGTCTTTCATAGTGAGACCGCGTATCATCAGTGTACCGTTTCCAAACATAAAAAATCTCCAGTCGCGGGTGGGCGAACTCCTTTGATAGACCAGACCGGATGGCAACGTCCATGTATAACTTTGCAAGTGAGGTCTGATTTGATGAAATGTTCGTCCATGATGACCTGCAGGTATTTTTGCATTGCAAGGAAGCAGGATGTGATGGTCATGAAGCCCTTGTACAGCATAACTGAGATATAAAAAAAATGTTACAAAACTGTTTGAAAACTGTATTACTGCCTCAGAGAGATGAATGATCCACTGCTCTAGCACAATCTCTTTAGTACAGAGGTGTGCAACCTTGTAGCACTCCCGGGACAAAACACTTAACTGGATTAGACGACGGGCCGCACTTGCATTTCACATCGACTATCTACTGGTGACTGGCATACACCAAATTGATTCAGTTTTCTTGCAAATCAAATAAATTAACTTTAGGGATGTTTCGCTATTAATTTGACATCAGAAACAGTGGCACTGAATTCCTATTACGGGCCGTGATCTATTCAAAAACCACAGCTTCCCTTGGGCTGCACAAATTCGGTTCGTGGGCCGCAGGTTGCACACCTTCGTCTTAGTAAATACTGCTTAATATATTGCATGTAGGACAGGGGTCTCCAACACGCGGCCCGCGGGCCGCATGCGGCCCACGAGGCTATTTTTTTCGGCCCGCGTCATGGTTGAGAATTTTCCACAAAAAACTAAAATAGTACGATGTCAACTATGAGTAAGTTTTATCGTGTTATTTAACATCAAGAGTCCGGTCCGACAAACTGTAAANGGAATTACATTCATATCTGGTGGACCCACTCCAACAATTTCTACAGTACTGGGTCTACTGGGTATTGGTGGTGGGGTAATAATATCAGGAATTACAGTGGGGTCTTTTGGTTCTCGCAGTGGTTGTGTGGGACTTGAAGGAATGGTATCCATAGAAATGGATGGTGTTATATATGTAGTTGTTATGTCAGCTTTAGTTGAGAACGTGGTATGAATGATTGATGTATAGGTAGTGTGTTGGGAAGGCGTTGTATTATTTATTGTGGCTTCAGGAATGAGAGCTTTAGTCTGTGTTGGATTTGGAGGAAGTTTTGCAGTGACAGATTGTTCAGCATAGCCGGCAAGATTAGCAGCGATGCACCTGAAATAGTAATGATGTAAAAGCAATGTATGAAGACTCAAAGTCAAGAATTCTACACCAGAGAGAAATTCAGGGGATGAATTGTGATTCAAACTGTCAAAATGCTAACGTGGGCTTCACTTCCCACAGCCCAGCAGGGGAGGTGTGACTTATGCTTGCACTTTAGCAATCCATGCAACCTACCAGGATATGTATATTATTCGGACTGTACCTTTTGTGTCAAATCATCTTGAAAGGGGGGAAAGACATGTCACATATATACCTATAACAGCTTTCCAATTGAAGGCTTACTGAAGCAAGACCAGGTCATTCTACTCGTTCAGAATATAAGGCTCAGGATTAATTGAGATGATCTTCCAGTTGTGATAATGATATCAACTGTTTACTTTCCCTTTCTTATTAAGCTCACCTTCATGGACATTAGCATACCCCTAGTGTCCATAAACCATATCCAAGAATGCTGTTGTCAGTGTGTGTGTGTCGATAGGGTGTACAATACCCTTGCCTTGCCCTGGGTACTAGCAACCCACGCTATGTGACTGACCCACTGTATATGTAATACCTGTATGTGCCTTCATCTGACTTCTCGAATCTTTCTACGTGGAGCGTTCCATTTTCATCAACAGAAAATCTCTTTAATCGAGACGTCCTTGTACTTTGTATCATCTGATGATTTGGTGTGATCCATTGCACTGTTGTGTATGGAAAACCCTGAGAGAAAGAAAACAGTAAAGTTTTACTGTACAGGTAATCATTATAACATTCAAAAGGAACACAGCTGCTTACATTGATAGTGCATGTCGCATTCCAACTGTTTCCTTCTTGGACATAATCAATTGGAGACATCAGGTTTGTATCTGTAAAACAAGTGAATATATGTATTAAAGTCCAGGGGTGTGCAACCTGCGGCCCGCGGGCCAAATGCGGCCCGCAAAGAAAAATTGTGCGGCCCGCGGAGAAGTGCCAATTTTGAATGGTGTGCGGCCCGCGAAGCGAGTTTTCAATTTAGTTCAGTCTGGTACGTGCGAGCAATTCCAATTCCTTTGCGTTGCAAAGCCTATACCTGAGTCCAATTTATTATCTATGCCTATGAAGTAACAATGTTATCATTTTTGGGTAATAATCTGTAAATATGTGCAAGGATAAAATATTTCAANCAGAAAATCTTCAGTGGAATTGACGACCGAGTTATTTGGAAAGTACCAGGTGTAACTGGAATAAAAAACGAAGCGTAAATAAACAACTGGACGACCTGCACAGAATGAAAAATACTTGTGTTACCCCCCTAGCATCGATCTATGTCATAATGTATGTACATATACATAGGCCCCTTAATCAAGAGTTTTTATATACATATATAGACAGTATTGAATACAAAAATTATTACTTCTATTTTAAATTCAAGTTCCTTTTTTTGTTTTTGCCAAGTAATGGTTTTCCAGCATTCCTGTGACGTTCTGGAATGCTACAGTAAACAGTTACAGTTAATTTGGCATCTACCTCGGTTCAGGAAAGCCATCTGAAGAGCAATCTAGACGAACTGACAATCCATCCAGTGCACTCACAGAAGCAGCGAGTCCTTTTTTCAATTCTGGTTTCGTTGGTTTCACAAATACTTTAACAGATGAGGTGTCGTTCCCATATTCGTTCGAAGCACGACATTCAAAAGTTGAGTTTCTAGTAACCTGAAAAAGTGAAATGTCAAGACAATGTTATATTTATATACTAGCAGAGATTCCTGACCTTGCCTGTGACCTTAACACTGTATAATGTAATTCTTTCAGCAGACGGCTGTTTAGAATTATATAAAACAGTGTTATCGAGAAGTCACGAATCATTTGATGCGAACTGCCTCGATGTTAGAGAAGACTTACTTAGCCGATGTGGAATCATATGAACTCACCTTCGCAATAATCAATATTGAAGCAGAAGAAGTTGAATTCCCAACATGTGACCAAGATATATTTGGTGCTGGATGCCCTGAAACAGTGAAAGATATTGAAGGAAATATAAGATAACATAAAATAGCTTTGCATAATGCACAACAAGTCCTATTTTAATACAGAAAATGAAAATGCATTGTAAATTGAACCAACCTGTTGCATTACAAGTTATATGGAGTCTCGATTCGTATATCACTTCTATTTCTGTGACCACGGGATAAATGATTTTAGGTACGGTACCATAAATAACCATTTCAGTCACATCTGGCTCCATAGTTTCTCTAACTTTATCCCTTGTCATATTGATAGTAAGAGCACTCTCGTCTGGAGGTGTCGATATTTCTGGTTGTGTTGGTGTTGGAATTACATTCATATCTGGTGGACCCACTCCAACAATTTCTACAGTACTGGGTCTACTGGGTATTGGTGGTGGGGTAATAATATCAGGAATTACAGTGGGGTCTTTTGGTTCTCGCAGTGGTTGTGTGGGACTTGAAGGAATGGTATCCATAGAAATGGATGGTGTTATATATGTAGTTGTTATGTCAGCTTTAGTTGAGAACGTGGTATGAATGATTGATGTATAGGTAGTGTGTTGGGAAGGCGTTGTATTATTTATTGTGGCTTCAGGAATGAGAGCTTTAGTCTGTGTTGGATTTGGAGGAAGTTTTGCAGTGACAGATTGTTCAGCATAGCCGGCAAGATTAGCAGCGATGCACCTGAAATAGTAATGATGTAAAAGCAATGTATGAAGACTCAAAGTCAGGAATTCTACACCAGAGAGAAATTCAGGGGATGAATTGTGATTCAAACTGTCAAAATGCTAACGTGGCTTCTCTTCCCACACAACCCAGCACGGGTAGTGTGACTTATGCTTGCACATTAGCAATCCCTGCAACCTACCAGGAGATGTATATTATTCGTACTGTACCTTTTGTGTCAAATCATCTTGGAAGGGGGAATGACATGTCACATTTATACCTATAACAGCTTTTCCAATTGAAGGCTTACCAGCGCAAGGCCAGGTCATTCTACTTGTTCAAAATATAAGGCTCAGGATTAATTGAGATGATCTTCTAGTTGTGATAATGATATAAACTGTTTACTCTCCCTTTCTTATCAAGCTCACCTCCATGGACCCGAGCATACCCCTAGTGTCCATAAACCATATCCAAGAATGCTGTTGTCAGTGTGTGTGTGTCGATAAGGGGTGCAATACCCTTGCCTTGCCCTGGGTACTGGGCACCCCACCCCATGTGACTAACCCACTCTATATGTAATACCTGTATGTGCCTTCATCTGACTTCTCGAATCTTTCTACGTGGAGCGTTCCATTTTGATCAACAGAAAATCTCTTCAATCGAGACGTCCTTGTACTTTGTATCATCTGATGATTTGGTGTAATCCATTGTACTGTTGTGTATGGAAAACCCTGAGAGAAAGAAAAGAGTAAAGTGTTACTGTACAGGTAATCTTTATAACATTCATAAGGAACACAGCTGATTACATTAATAGTGCATGTCGCATTCCAACTGTTTCCTTCTTGGACATAATCAATTGGAGACATCAGGTTTGTATCTGTAAAACAAGTGAATATATGAATTAAACCATGTAATGCATAAAGCATGGTAAACTGCAACTGTATTTAACTGTCGATATACTTTTGCTTTTTTGTGCTGCAAAATAAATATATTTAATATCACCAGTGCTTTTTTTAAAGCAACAATTCCCACCTTTATTCTTTGCAAGAACCACCAGTCGTATGGTTGACAACTCTGCATCGTCTATCGCCTTTAAATTTTTTGAGATTTCACTCACGGTCGCTATGCAACGATAGATACCCGAATCATCGGTCGCGGAACGTCGAATGAATAAACGGCCGGAACGACTGACAGATGATCGTCCATTTGTTTCTCCATTTTGAAGGAGAATGTTGTTTGGCAAAACCTAGGGATCAGGATTTAATTTAATTTCATAACTAGTCAGGGGCGCAATGCTTGACATAGATTCTATGTCATAGAAGTTTCATGAAGATGCATTTAGAAGATACACATTTACTTACCCATCTAATAGTTGGTTTTGGTTGTCCAACAGCTTTACATCTTATTGTTGTGGTTTTCTTCTCCAGTGCTGGAAGAATTTTTATCACTGATGTATAAGGATGTTTGATCAACACCCACGGTGTCTTCGTATATTGACCGGCGACCGATGTGTGTGTGTAAGAGACAGTTGTGTTGAATGTGAGAGATACAGTTCGTAACTGAAACACAAACCAAAAAAATGGTTAGAAGGTATTGCTAAATAGGGTCTCTCAAACTGGGCATTAAAAATTAGGACACTGTGCTATTTCCTTAATACAGTATAAGGTCTATTATGCAGTGGCATCTATTACCTGACCGGAATCAGTTTGCAACTCATTAGTACTTTATTTGTTAATTGCTATGAGGATTTTAGTCGAATCCCTAGTCTCAGTTTTGGAATGCACCTTTCAAGTCAAGCAATCGTAGAAGGATGAATGACATTTTAAAATTTTGTGGGAAGGGATTGAGAACCAGTGGTCTAATCTGTCTGTCACATATGTTCAAAGACTGACAAGCATTCATTTTTACCTCTGGGTTAAAATTTTTTGATTGAAGGGTTATGAGCGATGTGTGGGTCCTCATGATGGTCGATGAGCTCGATATCCCAGCTCCTGTTATCGGTGTTGACGTTGTTATCAAGAAATCTGATCTTGCAGTCTGAAAGCAAAATGAAAGCTGGTCAACGTACTTAGATTATAGATTCCAATTTTCATTTAAGTCGACAGGTCTTCGATTATTCGAATTGACATTGAAAGCTGAACCAGACGCTACATCATTACTTATTTATGCAGGTAAAATAAACTTCATCTTGATAAATAGGCTTTTAAATAAGCAACAGCTTAACATCTGTTGATGTTTCATGCATTAAAAATAATTCTTCGAACTCTGTGGTCGCTTTCAAAATAATACGAAGCCGTATTCCAGACCAAGAGATCGAACAGCCTCATAGAAAGGATTAAGTACGAAATACGAAGCACCGTGAACAGTAGAATTATCTTATGTGGGCTATAAGTAAAATGTAATAATTTCGATTGAAATTTTCATCTACTCACAGAGACAACATATTCTGATTGATGTTTCTTCCATTGTCCTTTCAGAGCTTTCACAAATGTGAGATTGAGCGTTTGATCCAGATACGGATTCAAAATATCGTGTAGCAGACTCACATTCTGTGGATATTCAGCTGAACAATGCATCACTGCTTCGAACATACCGATATATTTGCGAGAGATTGTTCCACCAGATTGTTCCTTCTGCAGAAAGAGATGATATTGTGAAAGGTTAAAACAAGATAGCTTGGTGGATTTAATATGCACATCCTGTATATCAAAGGTGGCCAAGCTTTTTATTTCCATCCTTAAATCAGTGGTTCTTGCATGCGGCCCGGCAAAGGTTTTCATGCGGCCCGCCGATAGCTTCTATGAATTTCAACTTCTATGTGTTGAAACGGCACAATGCCATTTCATTACTACGCCATTTACGAATGTAGGTAGATATCACGCCCAACAGGGAAACTGTTGCATTTGCAGCTTTA
>QXVX01001823.1:24825-35524 GCA_013436065.1 Halocynthia aurantium | reverse complement strand
AAAACGCGTCAGCTGCCCTATAAGGTTTTTCATAATTTATCAAATTAATTAGTTTTTTCGAATGCGGCCCGGCCCGGCCCGATAGACAGCGAATGAGGCCCGCCTGGGAAAAAGTTTGCCCACCCCTGTTTCAAGTGATCGTCACCCTCTTGGATCTGAAAATAAGTTCTCGCGCCCCCTTGAAAAATTTGTTACTATTTTTATATTAAAGAAATTACATTTATTTCAAGATAATTTTATTGAAAAATAAATACATCCATTTACATATGCATGTGCAAAATAATATCTCAATTCTTAATGGCTACGTTGTTGCTGTTTATTCATAATAAAACTTTCGAAGCGGCGCTTCTCGTTCGAAGGAGCCACACGTAAGTCATCACTTGTAGCGATTTCTGGCTCGCACCCACTAACCTAACCACTGGCTTAGGGGCATGTCAATTATCAATATGTTTTTAAAGCCCTTCCGAAGGCCCAGATGACTTTATTCATATATTTCATCATATATTATTCTCTCCAATTCCAAACCGAAATCCAGTTTAATTTGGCAATGAAGTATCCAATAAAATTCAAGCTGTGATATATTAGATGATCATTCAATTCACAATATGAGCGCGTATTGATATTAACAGTTTGTGTAGCAAAGTACAGTGTATAAAGTTCTTATTGCTGAAACTCACTTGATTGTCCAAATCTTCTTTTACTCTTACTTTTGGTATATGCGTGAGATTGCATGTTGCATGGAACACAGATCTTTTTCTACTGTCCAATCTGATATTCATACTTGTAGAATAAAAGCCACTGAAGCGGAAGAGTGTTTCATCTGGAATTAAGTACGAAATTAATATATACATATGGCAGTGTTCAATTGTAGATCATCAGAATGGGTCAAAGTACATATCTTGTCATTTTCTATACACATGTAACAATGGATGAGTGAGATGGCAAAGCACTTGCTTTTTTGTTTTGTTATTCAAATAGGCCTTCCTAAATATCCTTGAGGCCCACATGGCCTAGGCCTAGAATATTTACTATTTGGCCCTTCACGAGAAATATTTTCCAACCCATTGCATTATCGGAACGTTTTATGTAAAGTCATAACTTCAGAGGCATGAACGTTCAACTGTGGGTGACGAATGGAGCAGTTGCTCCACTTTGGATCAAAAGCGAAATAACCCACCTAGTTTTGTCACTGCTGATAGTTCATTCATTCAACTTGCAGCTTATTATTACTGCCAAGTTTACCTGAACCTTGTTAGGTTCCCTGTTCCGATATAAATCAATATTAGTAATGTGAATACTTCGCCGATATTCCCCTCTTGAATACTAATTAACCTTATACCTCTACATATACACTGAACCAAAATAGATTACCATCATTTGCTGCTATCTCATCAGGATCAGTAACATCTGGATAGTTTTGATAAATCACTCCCTCCCGAGTAAGATTATTGAACTTCGGAGATTCACAAGTGAAATTGGAGGAAGAAATGTTCTGCAGTCGAAGGCCGGCAAGTCTACCAGGTGATCTACATACAGCGCATCCCTCCGGTTCACTTGGATTCCACACATTTTTCTTGCACCTGTGAAAAAGGTGATTGTGTGAAAATTAACATTTCTAATTAACATTGCTATTCTGAATCTTAGGAATGAATCAAAGTGGCAGTTGCAGTTGCCGTAGCATAGGGGGTCACAGGTTGGGTGGGTGAAAATTTCTTAGGGGCCCAATATTTCAAAAGAAAAAGGTGACGCAGTACTAAAAAATCTCTTTGCTTCCAAAAGGTGATTCTTCTTTTCTTTCACTAGCACTCTAAATACTGGACCTACCACCACATTATTTCTGACATGAGAATATAGTAAAAGTGGGAATTAGATGTACAGACAGAGACAGTCACCTGTATTTATCTTCATCATGCATCCATTGTTTCAACCATCTTAATTGACAAGAGCATTCCCATTTGTTATCTTGCATGTACACATGACGAAGCCGTTGCAGGGGATCGAATATGTGACGTGGAAGGTTCTCAAACATGTTCAGAGACAAATAGAGATATTGGATGCTTGAAAATCTGAAAAAGAATATATATTTATATGATTTACATTGTTATATAATGTTTACGTTGTTTTCTGTCATTTTGTTACGGTATGTAAGGTTGTCCAGTGTATATATATTTCCAATATTGTACACATATACACCATTATACCCCAACCACCAGGGCAGCCCTTCAGCCCCAATTAGTCCGTTTGAATGACGGTCAAATTAGGAACGTTTCACTTACTTGAAATATTTCTGAAATTCAACAGTAACGAATATATCTTGATGAAGCCTGGACAGTCGGTTCCCGTCGAGTTGCAGAAGCTTCAAGTTTGTGAGACCTCGCAGAGCAAGTGGGTGAATGAACGAGAGACGATTGTTGTCAAGATAAAGACGTTCAATAGTATGGAGACCATGCAGTGCAATTTTTCGTATTCCTAAATACAAAATGACACATCAGATATAGATGGTGGAAGAAGCATGTATGGGTCCTAAAGGTTTGCTGAGTAGGGGGAATTGGACCCCACAAGCTGTGGTGAATTAACCCTTATGACACCACCGTCCCCCGCGACCCACCTGTAATCTTGTTCCAGCTTAGTCTTAAGACTTCAACGTGACTCAACTTAGAAAACACGCTGTTGCTGATGGACCGAATGTCGTTGCTATGAAGGAACAGGATCCGCAAGTTGGCGCTATATCTGTCGAAAATTCTCGATGGCAGGGTGCTCAGTTTGTTGTATCCCATGTTGAGTTTCTCGATGGTCGATGGCAAGCCTTCGGGAATGTTCGTAAGGAATCGGAAAGTACAATGCACTTCGTTGGGCATAGAGCATGTGCATTTCATCGGGCATTGGCGGCGGCTGTCGCTGTCCGGAGGAATTTTTTCTCTCGTGCCAGAGAAACGATTTACAAGTATCTGTCGACGACGCCGATAATATTCCTCTTCCCTTGCCCCGATTTCGTCGTCAATTTGCGGCCAATATTCTTCGCTTGCCGTGGTGTCCATATCGTCGTCAAAATACTGCTCGTAATCCAGTAGTTTATCGTACTCGTATTCATTGTACGGTTCGTCGTATTGGGAGGCAAGCGTTTTGGAGAACGAGAACAGCAGATATGAAAATAGAACAAGTCGGACTTCCATGGTGGAGGGCAAGTGTGTAAGATACTGCAATTTTCTTTAGGCCACCTATGAATGCAAACTAAGCTGATTGAAGATCAGTAGTGGTGTTTTAAAGTCTCGTATACAACATTTCAGCAAGTTAGTTAATATAGAACATCATCCGGCTGCATCTGATGCTGAAATTCAAATAATTATTATGGTTTGAAAGTGAATTGTATATTTTGTTATCAAGGGCAAAAACACGTTATCTACGGCGCACATTAGTCTAGCCAACTGATCCTGCTGATAAAATGTAATAAAGTATATTCTCGACAATCTTAATATACCCAATCTCACATCTTACATTAATTTCGAGTATTTGTTCATTCACGGCGAAGCTTTGAAGAAAAATAAACAGAGCCACAAGGCAAACAATAGTACATGATCACGGCCTGATAATAATCTACAAGTCTAAGGCCCAAATCATAACACGGACGTCAGATGCGGTTGATATCAATGACATGACAGCCAAGATAACGACGTTGGGAAACGCCGTATGAACATGGTCACAAGAACAAAAAACAGACTCTGCAGCCACAGCACGTTAGAAAACAAGGAAGTTTAGGATTATGAACAAAATGTTTTAACAAGAAATACAAATACGAGAATATTCAGTTACTTTTCTCAAGAGAATCTTCAGATATAAGAACCAGATTATGTCAGATTATGAACGTTATGTAAATACAGTGATACCTCGTAACTCGTAATCCGATCCAGGATGATGTTCGAGGAACGAATCAACTTTTCCCATTAAAAATAATGGAATGTGAATTGATTCGTTCCCAGGCTCTAATCTGAACTCATTTCGATACATTTAAACAGCAAATACATATAATTCAAGGGAAAATAACACAATGCCCTGGATACATTCATAGCTCGTTACCTCGACGTATGTAAATATAGTATACTCGATCGGCTCTAAAAATTGACATTGTTAAAAGCGAGCAGCGTTACATCAAAGTTCTAGCGTTTGAAAATAAATAAAGGTCCAATGACCCGACGCACTAGAACTAAATTCCACGTTGGAAGTTTTGGATTATGACAATGTACGAATTGTTTTGATAAGAAAAACAAATACGAGAATATTGTCATAATCCAAAACTTCCAAGTTCTCAAGAGAACCGCCAGATGAGTTATGTAAATATGGAGTAAAATAAATGAATTAGAATTCCTTTCCTATGACGCTGAATTACGAAGACAAAAGAACATACTATAAAACAAACTCACAAACTGCTTCTGTTAGCTGGGTTGGGACAGGTGCATACCCCTTACAACAGAGGTGAGCAACCCTGTAGCACTCCCGGGCTAAATACACTTAACCTGATTAGACGACGGGTCGCACTTGCATTTCACATCGATTATTATCTACTAGTGACAGGCATAAAAAAATCGATTCCTTTTTTTAAAAATGAATCAACTTTAGGGATGCTTCGCTTCACTATCCATATAACATCGAAAACAGTGGCACTGAATTCCTGTCACTCTATTCAAAAACCGTAGCTTCCCGCGGGCCACATAAAATCGTTTCCGCAAGGCCGCAGGTTGCACACCTCTGCCTTACAATAATACAGAGTATCTTTGTTATAATACGATTGAGGCAATGACGCATCTGCGAGTATATTCTCCTCAGATTTAGCGAAGAAGAAAGAACCCGCTCAGAGTCAACAGATCATGGAAGATATATACAAGTGCAGATTCGAATTCGAATTCGCTGAAATATTATTTGCTGTGGACTTGTTGGCAAAATACCAACGGTAACTAAAAATGGTAACAATACCATAACGTTTTATTTATTAAAAAATGTCAAACGACCCATCGCGTTGTAACGAAATTACACTGCAATATAAAGTATCGTGACTATCGTTTATTACCTTTAGGCAAAGTAAATAAGACACGGAAAGGTTAAGGGCCTTCAGCGGTACGATTTATGATGTGGTGACAACACAATTAGATTGTCGGATCTATTTATTGTTACAACATGACCAATGTAGTCGTTGAACAAATACTCTATTCTCAACCCGGAACGAATCCAGTTGAAAATCCTTTATCCGAAATTCTAAAATCCGAAAGTTTACTGTACAGTAAGTACAAAACAATATTTTTAAATTTCACCTACAGTGTAACATGACTAGTGTTATTACTTTAAGATTAAAATGTTAACTTTTTTTTCAGATATCCTTCCGGAATATTTATATTTATTATAATTCAACGGGCCTTTTTTCATATGCATTTGTTTCCCTAGACTGGTTTCATTACACATTTAAAAACATACACCATTTGTATATGATTTTTTACTATACAGGTATTGGGTTTTATGTAAGGTATAAAAACAAAGCATTGAAAATGATTACAGGTAAACAAAATGTATACTGAAGAAAGTCAACATTTTATTTTTAAAGTAATGTACAAGTTATGACGCTAGTCATGTTACACTCATACATGGCGGTGAAATTCAGATCTCATGTAAACATAATGTTTTGTACTCACTGTACTGTAATCTTTCGGAGTCCAGAGATTTTCGGATTTTCGAATTTCGGATAAAGGATTCTCAGCTGTATATTGTTGAATATATTATTCGAAGTTTTCACGGGATATTACTTCCCTAAGTAAGAGGTCAATTCCAGCTCCTGCTGGTATTTTAAAATACTGTTTTACCCTTTGTTGAACGAAGAACGGGAAGATGTTAGACCAAAGAATAAACAGCGATCTCGTGATATCTGGTTTTGCTTTTTTAGTGCTTACCACATGTCTGCAATTTACATTCATCAAATTACCATTTACAGGTAATGGGTATTATTATGTATGACGTCTTTGACCTTAAGAGCTTCGAAAAGCCAAGTTAAACCAGTGATGGGAAAATAATACTTTTAACATTTACCTAGATTATTTATACATAACACATAATGTTCTACTGTTACTTTGGATATTAACTCTTATGTGAATTTCCATGCTTTTCATGAGTACCGTATTTACTCGATTATAAGTCGCCATTGATTATAAGCTGCACAAAATGGTGAAATAAACAACAATGTAAGCTGCTCTTGATTATAAGCCGCACGAAATGATGAAAATATATATATAAGCCGCGGCTCATAATCGAGTAAATACCGTACTCTTTTGGGTTTTCTTAACACTTTATTCATTGATGTTCTATTTATTTCTTAATTTTAATCGCTAAGAAATTACTGGAAATTAACAAAGTTTACCAATGGGCCAAGGCCTATGGCCCACCAGTACCTGGGGGCCAAGTGAAACTAATTTGTCGTAAGGATGTGTTACATTGTATTGAAATTCCTATTTCTCACATAATATTATTATGTTATATTTGATGACATTTGGCTATGGAAAAATATATATACAGTAATCCCTCCCTATCGCGGTTAGTGCGTTCAAGAGCCTCCCGCGATAGGTGAAACTCCGCGAAGTAGAATCCACATATTTAATCAATTATTTGAATATATTTGATCGTATTTTAAACCATTATGAATCATTCACACACTCTAGCGAGGGATTATTAAATCACAATTGATTGATTGATTATTAAAACATGTAACACGTAAATATTTCTACTACTGAGTTTGGCCTAGGACCAACAGGAAGGTAAATCAGCTCTGGTAGTCTAGGCCTTTACAGGAGACAAATCTGCTGAGAAGTCTAACACACATGAGGAATTCAAAGATCGGAAAGACAGTTAAAAACTGCCGCTCTGTGACGTATTTGACCCCTAAGGTTAAGCCAGGGGATGAAAAATAACATTTTATCATTTACTTAGCTTACAACAGAATAACACAACTGCCAAGAAATAACAAACCTCGTGTTTGCGTGACCAGCCCGATATATCTAGCCTGTGGTCGCGCAATTTTGAAAGCAGAAAAAGAAGAAACACAAACATGGGATAGAACAATACACTGTTCATACAGACCGGGAACATAACAAAGTCTTTTATATCAAAAACAAACAAGTGTGAACCCCTGGAGCGGTTTGCGCAAAAGGCTTATGATGTTATGGAAGCGATCTTATGAAAATATGATAGTAGAGTTATATGGTGGTGAAGGAAACTAATATACTGGCTCCTAGTAGTAAGTCAGTTATTGACGGTCGAAAACCAAACATGACAAAACCAAAGCAATATTTTCCAGGAGGCCACTAATCATTAAAAAAGTTTAATGGTATTACTCATTATCACCATCTTGCTAAATTAATTATTACATTAGGTTGAAAACCAAACACTGCACTACATCTTTGAGGAACAATAATCACTGATAAATAACAATTGATGCTAATGGTATAGGACAGGGCTACTCAACTGACGGACCGCGGTCCGAATCCGGACCTTCCGAGTGTTGAAACTGGACCTAAGGCTCCAGGATGAGTTAAATATTAACGTATTAACCCACGTATAATACATGGTATAATTTCATGGTTGCATGTAAATATATTTCACTGGACCTCTGCAAATATTGAACTTGTCTAATCGGACCTTCGCTAATAATAGTTGAGCAGCCCTAGTATAGGGAGTAGAATCACACTACACTGATAACATCAAAATCTTACATAAGGAGCAGCGACGAAACGAAACCAGAGCAATATTTCCGTCAAAATCAGGACGAAATCCAAAACTCACACGGACGAAAATTAACGGTCTATTGCAATATAACATCTTGGAAGTTTATAAATTTGAAACTATATTTTCTCATGTTAAATATTACTCGCTAATTTTTATTCAATAATAGCAGAGTGATCCGTTTTTGTCTGCAACGTTGATGCTATTGATATATCCGGATTATATTTTGACCGCTAGATTTTAAGTGGGACTTCCTACGTCTCGCCAAGAATCCATAACCTCGGGTTCCTTTGTTTATGTATTATTCTGGGATATGTTTGGACCTGCTAAAATTGTTGATGGATTTGGTGTCAGACTCTGCTGAGAAACAGACAACAGACAAATGCTTATTACATAAATTATGAAATTTGTTCAAAGCTTCCCCGTTGCTTTCCTTATCCTAATCCCTCGTCTGTCGATAGGTGTTAAACTAATGAAGCTCCCGTTGCTTATTATATCCTAATCCCTCGCCTGTCGATAGGTATTAAACTAATGAAGCTGTTTATACGGAGATGGATTCGTGCTAATACAAGTTCACATCTTAAGATTTGAATATTTAGTGAAATATTTTCGAGGATTATCGCGGGATCATCTTCTTTAACGGATGTATAGATAAAGACTATCCAACACCCAATTATTACTTCAATAATATACTGGGTTTTTTGTTGAATGTCAAACTGAAGGAGGAATACTGAGCAAAGGGATAATGCGGCTTCAGTTGTCTCAGCGTTGATCTTTATGGGATCTGTGCTCAGTGCCGGATTTAGAACTTGGAGGGCCCGGGCCACTTCAACATACAAATTGAATTACAATAGGACCAGTTAAATTCGTTCCCAGACCGAGCACGTTTTACAATTTACTCGTATTACAAAGCCATTTTTTCATTGAAATGAATAGAAAACTAAATACAATTATTACAAACTACAGCCTTACATATTGACAAATACAAGTTACTGAAATTGAACTTGTACACATCAAAGATTAAAAACTGAGGTTATACGTTAAGACAAAAGTGAAGGTTTCCATTACAATTTAAAGTGCATACACTTGATAGCGAGATACTTTCTTATTTCATTTCCTCGCTAATTCCACATGTGATAAAATACTACTTGAGAAAGCACTCGAACTCTCGAGGAGAATTCATTCAAGCTGACAGATTTATATCAATTGTTCAAAGATACCACTCGAGATTACTGCTGTAGTTCAATATCCTTATAAGGACGTGTCAAGTGGTATAAGATACGTTACACCCGTGATTATATTGTCAAGATTTTCTGGATCAGATTTAGATAAGGTGAGGCTTTGAGCTGTGAGGAGTACCCAGGGGTGGAAATGGGGCGTACGCAATGGGGTGGTGTTCCCCTACTCTCCAGTTTCAAATACTGTCTTGTTTAAGGTACGATATGTTCTTACAAATTCTCAAAAGGGAGGTACACGAAAAAAAATGATGAAAAATTACCTTCTGTCTCTATCCCGGCATTAAATATCAGAAAATTGCCACCGATGGTGTATTTATTAGGCGACGAAGCTATGGGCTACCTGCTGGCGTGGCTATAGGCTACCTAGAAGGTGGAGGATGCCAGGCGGGTTGTAAGACCTAGGCGAAAAAGGCTGGCCTACAGTAAACACCCACTTCAGTAGTGCTTAAACATGTATCTACTGTTCTGACTTATGTTAAAAAATACAAATTAGTTATCAGTTATGTTATGGTTCAATAAACGAACAGTGACATACCCACGAGTCAACTAGGACAGATTCAACAAATTCTACTCCCTATAACGGTGACTACGAGGTCGAATTTTTAACTAAAACTTTAAAACTCGAAATGTCAAGTTTTTTTTTCGCTATTTGTTATTTCAAACTTAATACTTTGAACTTCAAACAGAATATCCGACACTTAAGTGTACACTATACACCCTATCGTGCTGTGGCATACAGTTTGGGGATTACAACATTTGGAAATAGTTTTCAATTTACCAAGGGATCGTACTAATGGATGATAAAGGGTATTTGAACCCTTTCAATCAGTATTAGTTTAACTTTCAATGAAGGAATTTACCCTGAAATACAAGCTTCGGTTGAAAATGCTAACTCTGTTTTTCTTTCAGGGATTATTTCACTTCAGACTGAGGTCACCAAAAGCCGAGATCGGAAGTATGATAATTTCTGGTGACGTTGAACAAAGCAAAAGAGCAAACTTTTTAAAAGTTCGTGGTTTTTGACATTCAGTTTAATGTATTTATGTTGATATAGTCGCGTTATGTGGTGTGTGTACTTGAGTGCACTATTTCTAAAACTCAAAAGATTTCATGGGAATGAATCAAAGTACATATCATGTCATTTCCTATACACATGTAATAACGGATATACTATGTCGCGTAGCGCTGTTTAGATACCTTCTCACACCGACTCTGTAGCAATAAGCACTCGTTATCTAAGAAGTAGAAAATGTTTGAATTGGTTTCGGTCTTAATTGTATAAGAATTAATTATGTAGCGTTTATGTCACGTAGCGCTTTTCGAATCCCTTCTTACACTGACTATGTAGCGCAATAAGCACCGGCCATTTTAGTAGTAGAAATGCATTTGGGTTCCGGCCATTATTGGCTTTCCATAATAAACTACCAAATTCAAGATGAAGTCTAATCAGTTATATGTAGTTCGATTGCGCAGGCGCATAAGGAGGCAAGTAACTATAATCACTTATCATCAAACAAAGATCATATGCAGCTACCCAATAATAAATAATGTAATGTATTTGATGAAATTTGGTTACTGCAAAATAATTAATTAATTACAGTAATATATATATCAGGGGTCTCCAACTCAAAATATGTCATGGGCCACTTTTTGAACTTTATTGACGACGCGGGCCACAAACCAACAAATTAGGTACTAGAATTAGG
>QXVX01001823.1:0-12973 GCA_013436065.1 Halocynthia aurantium | reverse complement strand
ATTTTTAAATGCAGGTTTTTGACGAAATTCAATTTGGCGAGATGATAGTTGGCTCATATTATATAGTAAACTTTGACCTCACGTGAAACAAATTCAAATAGCAAATTATAATGAAATTTGTTTACCTCACAATGTAAATAGCAGTTCTGTTTAGTGTAAAATTATTAGACCGAATGATAAATAGTCGGCCTGTAAAACAACACTCACGATTACAATAGAGGGAGCAAAGAACCTAAGCCATTTATCATCCAGTAGTCAGCAATATGAAAGACAAATATCACGACTGGCGCCATAAATTTACCACCATTTTACCAAGCCAAGGTACTGTACATTAATAAATCTATACAAACAATAGTGTATGTGTGTTCGCCGGTTTTATGATATACAAAATAAAACCAATCCCAACCAAATTCAGTGACGTGACTCCCCGCAACCTCTAGACAGGGAGACTCTTGTTAACCTTTCAGCAACACTCCCATGTTAAGACTTAAATAAATGATGCCATATCGCCATCTAGCGGTTCTAGTTATTCGACAAAATTTTGCTAACTATTGAACAACTCACCCATGTTAAGACCTAAATAAATGATGCCATATCGCCATCTAGCGGTTCTAGTTATTCGAAAAAAGTCTACTCGTCTTGTATAATCCACACTGTATAAAATACCGAATTTTTAAAATTCTATAATCTACTAAATACAGTTTCCATATCCAACACAATTTATTCTTAGATCCCAAGAAATTAATTAACAGTAAATACAGATAAGTGTCATCTATTCACATTTCTCCCTTTGAACTGTTAGTAGCTATTTTAATTTTGCTGCAATAGACTTAGGGATCTGCAGGATACTTTGCTGTAGCTTTATATATAACATAGATTTCTATAGTAGGATTGTAGAAACTTATAGATGCGCGACATTAAATCGGTGATATATTAATAACAGTTATCGTATAAGATAGAACTCATACTTCCATATTATACTGTTCGACATTAGAAGACTGCTACGATGATGAATTGTGAGTTTCTTATCTGCTATTTGATAGAAGGCATTCAACTTAACATTACATACTTGATACCAACATAACCTACACTAACTTATGGGCTTAGGCCAAACTCATCAGTGCTAGTAATGTACATTACAATATTTGTGTAACTTAGTGTACAAGTGCCTGTAAAAACACTGTGCTGTGCCCCTTCTAATTCGCAATGAATGTAACACATCCTTACTACAAATTAGTTTCAGTAGGCCGCTGAGATACAGTTGGCCTACTAAGTACCTCAGACCAACGGATTTGATTCAATATGAGTTTTCTTATACAAGGGAAAGACAAACCTATGCCGATATACACGCGGGAAGACGGAAAAAAATTCGAAATTACAAAACAAATGAAAGAAGATTTTGACACAAATGGTTTCATCATTGTAAGGTAAAAACTCTGCTAAATAATGTCGCGCATCAATACTTGGTATTATTTCACAGTTTTACCTGAATATGGGGTCAAGCACCCCTGCCCCCCAGGCCCGTACGCCTACGCATTTATGTAACAACAAACGTTGAAATAATTGTAAATTTACTCACATTTGAATCCTAGAAACCTTTTCAACGATGAAGAGATCTCCCGTCTGAGGAAGAGCCTGGAATCTCCGGATTCAGCGATGATGAAACATTCTTATGAGCAGTCGGATGGCGACAAAGGAGAGATTCGAATGATCTTATGGAATCATCCCGGTGATGATTATACAGGGATAATGGCAAGATGCGAAAGAGTTGTTGATACCTGTGAGAAGGTGAAAATATTATTGGATTGTTGTATATCAATACACTGGTCCCCTGTTACATGCGAGGGATGCCTTCCGAGATAACTTCGCATAGTGTGAATACTTATTTCAATGGAGAAAATAGAGTTGCGTTCTGACAACAACCTACGATTATAATTTAGCCAGCATTTCATACCAAAAGGCACAGGTACATTACCACCAGGCAATGTAAATATTATAGTTCTACTGTTCAGTATAATAAGTATATTAAAAAGCATAATAATAGAGGCATTAGAACTTAAATATGTGCAATAACTGCTAAAACAGTAAACCACAAGGTAACCTGGAGCTCATTCCTTAAATGTTAAGAATTCACTTCAATTGGTAGTTGAAGAAATTGTAGTAAAATTATGTTTAATAAGAATCTACATTATTATTTATTCAGCTCATAGATGGGGATGTCTTTCACTATCATACCAAGATGGTTTTGAAGGAAGCTCGTACTGGAGGAGCATTCCAATGGCATCAGGATTATGGGTATTATATCAGAGCTGCGTTTATTCTACTCGTCATCCAAATAACAAAAAAAAATATGCTATAGATACAATTCCCTACTGGAGTCCAACTTACAAATACAAGTAAATGAATATTATCTTAACTTTAGTTATTGGTACCTGAATGGGATTCTTCGTCCTGACATGATCTCTGTTCAAGTCTCGGTGGATGATGCTGACAGACATAACGGTGGATTACAAGTCCTTCGTGGATCTCACAGGATGGGAAGAATAGATCACGGACGGGTCGGAGATCAAGCTGGGGCTGATATAGATAGAGTATATGAGGTGGGAACATTTTATGCTATAAACCAAACAGACTCAAGCTCAAGAGTTACAGATCGTTACATGGAGGAAATAATGAAGAACAATTATCACATAAGCATATTTTCAATTCTATCATTTCACTATGTTACAGTTTCTGTATGAATTTAACACAGGCTCAAAAGGTGTTTGAACATGTTCACCTCGAAACGAAAGCAGGTGATGCTTTGTTTTTCCACTGCAACCTTTTGCATCGAAGCGATAAGAACGAAAGTGACCGAAGAAGATGGGCTTATATATCATGTTATAATAGGTAGGGAGATAGCAATATAAATTGAAATAAAATTTGAATTTTGTACAGTATGGCAAGGTGCAGGGACGTCCTATTGTAGCTCATAAATCTCGATCACTAGTTGGCGATAAAAAACTTACCAATAATAAGTTTATTACTTCACAACGATAACTCATTCCCTAGCAATCGTCCCACGACTGATAATAGTTAATATACTACATGATAGTGATTCCTTGTATAGTTCTCCTGCTATCTAATGGCAAGGCCCTTATCATCTAACGAAGAATATGAACTACCAAATAAATATATAATAATATATACTGTCTCATTAGTTCTATAATTGTAAAGTTTGTGAAGGGAATGTTGAGAGAAATGACCACTAGACTAAATATTTCCTGGATATACAGGTATCAAGATATCTCTGTTATACAGGTGCGACAATGATTCATTCAAGGATCACCATCATGCAAGATACACTCCACTCGTGAAGGTATTTCCTGTTAACTATACAAACCTTTAACTGAAGTTTAATAGTTGACCAATCTTCTACATCAGGTCAAGGATTCAGCTGTGCTCGAATGCAACAACTTGTCGACGATGGATGGGAAATGGTTTATCAATCCAAACACCGATCAGCCGGGATACTTGCCTTCTACCAAAGGCAGAGTAAGATAAAGAAGACTCGCCATCTGGTTGTTGAAATCCTATTGTTATTAAATCGGCTGCAAAGAATGCAAAAAAGCTTATTATAAATTAGCATGCAAATATAATCAAATAATTGCTACACTTGGTATATCAGAGCCTTGCAAGATGCTTCTCTAGCCTCATAATCTGCCTTGCTTTCAGGGGAAAAAAAAATCTCAGAATCTCCATATCTGACTGACTTATGGAGTGAATAGAAAAACATAGCTTTGCATATATGCTATCTCAGTGTGGATAAGTTATCATGCTACTCAAGTATTGTTTAGAACAGGGGTTCTGGACCACCTAGTGGTCCATGGATGGGTGTCGGGGGTCGATCAAAAAATAATAATAGAACTACTGCACAATTTTCATCTCCCTAATAAAGAGAAACAACAAACTTCAAATTAAATATAATTCTGGGTACTTGTTGATCCCTCATGAGAATGTATTGTTTTTGAAATCATCAACCCAAGGTCACCTTGGATGATTTGGGAAGGACATACGACAAATTTCATACTGTTATTGTGCTGTTTATGATATCGTTTCTTCGAAATACAGAATTAGTGGTGTATTTTTCTAAGAATGCGATGGTCAAAAAAACTTTCTGATAACCTTCAAATTTATCTCAGTTAACTAACCTATTCCATTCTGTCTGATTCATTTTTCTTTACAAATCAATCATGTAATCAATATCTGTGATTCATTGCTTCATTTATAAGAGAAAACTTCAATCTTGGTTCGTTTCAACATGTAGCACTTTGGCGAAATATTATTCAAATTCTAAGCATAAAATAATGCTTCATATTCTATGTTTTGCTTCGAAGCGTTGGTTTCGAATGCTTCCACTGTAAGTAAAAATATAGTTCAGTTCTTCTTTGTTCCAGTCGACAACAAAGCAGTGACACCACTAGCTCCAATCATGGTCAGAACGTAGTTCCTGTAGAAAGAGTTTGGTCAAGGAAAACAAACTTTATATCGTAAAATTAAATTTTTTGCTTTTTCAGAATAGTTTAAATTTTTTTAGATGTAATAATACGTATTCCATTTAATGCTAGGTAATTTTATGCTATCCCTGTTCAAAAGAATTAACACATTAAATTTTGGAAGGATACGGTACAGCTGAATAATTCTTCAGAGCGAAAAATGAGATGAAGATGACAATAACCAGGAAGAATGCATTGCTGTACAAGATCGAAAGCTGCATTGATTCAGCTTCTGCAATTTCATTCTTTCTCCAAAGAATTCTAGAAAGAAAAAAATTGTTTAAAACTTGTTTTCAGACGGTGATTGCCAGAGGAGAATTGAAAAAAGTAGGGTGTGAGGAAAGGCCTTTTCCTTTACAGATTGGTCTACAGCTGAAAATAGGGGAGACCGAGAGTAACACAATGAAGTGAAATAACCCTACCATATTGCTATACAGCTCAAAGGGGAGAAAATTAGGGGGCTGTATGGGGGACATCACACCAATTATATTGCTATACAGCTGAAAGAGCAAAAATTAGGGGTAGCAGGGGGAACACAATGAAGTGAAAAAACTTTGTAAGAAGGAGAAGCAAAAGATACGACTGGGAAGGGACTTGGAAAACCCTTGCTATTTACATACCCTACTAAAAATCAATTTCTACCTCTCATCTTTTTCTTTCCTTGAAATTTTCTTGGATTCAGACTCGGGAAGACGATCCTGTATTTCCTTTGCAATTGCATCCTCACGTTTCTGAGCTAGCCTGTAAATTAAACGAGCAGATAGGAAATAAATTCTCCTAATATTGTCCAGAAAAATGACAGAAGAATATTTAATGGACTTATTCTGATACATTCAGGGTCTAGGACAAACATAGGGAAGATATTCAAATAGCAATGGGCTTCAAGGAAGGCTCCATGACTTACTTAAATTTGAGTTCAAATTTATTGTTCTTGTAAGCAATGGTTACAAGATACATGCTGATCAATGTACAGATGATAAATGGAATCGGAGTTTCAATCAAATCCATTTGATGAATACGGATGAAGAGCCCTGAAACAAAACATTAAATTTAGTAAACAGAATTTAAGCTTTGATTCAGTCTTCATAGCAACGGGGTTTTTGCAGTAGATATATAGTACAGTGCTCTACTTTTTCCAGTACTTTACTTTTACAGTAGTTCATCAATTTTCATTATTACTATTATTACTACTAGGTACCAAGGGATAGGTGTATTGTAACTAAATTGGCTAGGCTGCTTTAGATAGGACAGTCCTGCTTTTGAGCCTACTATTGAAGCACTAGAAGCCATGGTATTCCATCTAACTTCAGGATTATATTTTGTTCATAAACAAAAATATGTAATATAAACAGGTATAAATGAGTAGACAGTTGGTTAGACAGCACCCTTGCTATTACCCGAACTTTTCTTTAACCATGAAGTTGAATAAAACGATTTTACTCACAGATCGGAACTGCCGATATGAAGAGACCATGGAAATAGAAGATTATGGACGATTTTCTCGATACATTTCTTCCAAAATCGCGGAGAAGCATCTCCTCTTCTTTGCTGAACTGCGATGATTTCCCTGGCATGATGATGATATGCTTTCCGATGAGTCTTCAGTTCAAAGTATACAAAACTTCTTGCTCGAAGTTTTCAAATGGATTCAAAGAATTCGAGACGTGGAACTTGATAGACGTGATGTGTCAGAATCGCGACATCTAGTGAAAGGTCAACAAAATATGAACTTTGTCCTGGGGTACCGACAACTAGAAATCTGCAGTACAACTACTATACATATTTTAAACTATGCATCCCTGGGACCTGGACCCCAAAAGTTTATAAAGATTAAAGATTAAAGTTAAAGAGTTTAGTCATCAGAAACTGTAAACAAATACGAGAAATGACATACTGTATAAGTGAATATATCTTCATTTGTAGGTCACGAACCCGGTTTGAATAGACCGGTAGTTCGACTAACATTACGTAGCAATTAAAATTTCTACTAGTTGCATGTGATATATTATAATTTTTCATTGAAACGAATGAAATAAAATACAGAAATGCAGTCATTTATTCCTGATAACTTACATTTTATTGAAATTACCAGCAAAATCGAGAGCTGTCATCTGATTATCGCATAACATTGATCATAATTGCATAAAATTTCAAAATTATTAAAGCATATACAGTCGCTAAGCATTATTGCACTTCAAATAATGAATGGTATAACCTAAAATTTGAAAATAATAAAAATCAGATACACGAAAATACTATTAACATAGGATCTTAACTATATATTACATACAGAGCCTCCAGGATCAATTTCATCTCAAAGTTTTTCCTGTCCCATTCAATAGTATGTTTAAAACATTTCAGAGATCACAGGAAATTCCCTGGGCCCCTTTGGACATCTTATCCTGGGTACACTGCACCCCCATCTCGGGGTCTCTGATCTCATATACATAGAAAACAAGTTAACAACCACAATCACATGACATATATAAAAAGAAACACTTCATTTAAATTCTCTCTAATGCTATAGGAACATGAACAAAATGATAATACATGAATGTTGATTAAATGTTATACAGAAGTTCCGCTGCTTGCAAAGATGGTTTGGGTTTACTATGAGGGTTAATAAAGGTTAAATAAAGTAAGTCATAGTCCAATGATACTCTTGTCAACACTAAATACAGTGTACAGCTTTACTCAAGCATAATCATAATATTGATATTCCAAATTTAGAGAAAGGTTTTCGATCATTTTTAAGTAGTGGATCACCTGTATAACTGGATACAAGTAGAATGATAATACAACTAAATTAAAACAACATAATTAAAGAAGAATACTATATAAATGATATCTTTTTAGTCTCCAAGATGCATTATTAAGACTATTTTCAACTATATACATATTGACCATCCAAACATGCAGCACAGTGAGTGCTGAGAGAAATAACCATTTTGCAAGGAACAAAATATAAAACTTTATAAATTGATTGATCAAGTGATTTCAGATTAGGTAATACTCTATTGTATCAATAGAACTCATTCAAAGAGCATTATTTCAAGGCACAAAAAATGGTACCAAATATCAATAAATAAAAAAATAATGTACAGGAATACCCAATATTGGTATGTTTGAGCCTTTCATTTTAAACATACTTTTCATATACACAATGTCACAATAGTAGTGCACCATTATTACAGTAATGCTGAATATTGTATTATTGTATTCAACTGCTGGCCTTGAGTGATTCTATTTGATCCACAACCATTTCCACTTGCTTGTTACTTCAGGAAACTAGAAATAAATATAAACCAAATATGTCTCAAACTATCACAGTTATTGTTATCACTTACACTGTCATCGTTATCAAAGAGAGACTGTCCCAAAGTGATTATGATAATCAGCTTCCACTGTATACTATATTCATATCCCTCAGTTAATGTTATCAGCCAGTTATTGTTATCAAAAAGAAACTGGAGACCATTCAAAAGCAATCACAATAAGGCAGCATCCACTGTATATCATATTCACATCCTACTTAATGTTATCAGCCAGGTATTGCTATCAGAAAGAGATTGCCCCAAAGCAATGCTCTACTGTTAATATATATATATATATTTTATTCCCCTTACTTAATGTTACCATGTCATTGACCTTTCCCCCTAAAGTTCATCAATCTTAGATAGCACTGTGTATTTTTGCAATGTATATGAAGACACAATGTAAATTCTGCTTATGTCTTGGAGCTTTCAATTACAATTGGATCTTTGTCATTTCTGGCATACAGCAATGCAGCATAAATCAAGTGATAGTAGGAGCAGTAATCAATCGAGCTCAGAGTATAAGATTAGCTTACCTTTTTATTTCTTGGATAGGTCTCAAGTTCTCTGATAAACGATTGCAAAAGAATCAACAAAAATTATTGCAAACTTAATCAGCAGAAAATATTGAATTTGAGAATGATTTTCTACTGTCTATACCGGTAATTACCAAATTTCCCAAACTCAAACCCCTGGAGCCCCCCAGGAGCATATTATACTTGGAAAAATAACTTATTCTTACAACTATATGTGCAATTAAACATGTTTGATGATGGAAACCAACATTAAAACTACAAAGCCATCATTCAATATAAGAAATATTTTAAATAGGAAAAATTTATACCCGATACATAAGTTTTAAATCCCCCCCTTTATATTAGAATGCCCCCCCCCTGTAGGGCCATTGGGAACCACTGTTTGAAATATCTTTTCGTACTACAGCATATTTAAATTAGCCCCCTATTTATTTAGATTACTCCCGGTAAGTCGTGCCCAAATTGGGAACTAATGCCCATCCTAAAAAGCATCCTTATTGATTAATTAATTAATGTTAATATCCCTTTTAAAAATTGATAACATTTGATAGCATGAGCCTCCTAACATCTTTTGCACCATTTAAAAATGTACTGTAGCATCGTAAACACTTTAAGTGCGTTTATTTTTTATCTATTCTTGCAGCCTACACATAAATGCTTTTGAAGCAACTACACAAAAGTTCTTTTAGATATATCTTTGATATATCCAAACTAGGAAGAAAAATCAACTGAAACCGACATAAAGTCATCCTCTGTCATTCTTTAAAATCAAGTTGTGTTTTATATATTCACATCAGAATTATCCCATTCTAGGAGATTGGAAAATGAAGCACATGGAATAAAAGCTCGTTGTCAAATTCATTGAATCTGTTTGATCATAAATTTATTTTGATTGAAGAAAATAGAGCTGTGTTCCCTTCAAGCTATGTTGAGTGCTGGCTTATTGCTTACTTGTGAATGTGCTGGAGGAAAACTTTTATATGTATATCTTGTCTTGTATCATATATACGGGAAAAAGTGCCCACGTCTAAAAACCAGCCCTTCTTTTAAATAACTAAATAACCATAAAATCAACTCAAAAAAAAGAGTCATCCAGCACAGCACATCTGTTATCATAGCATGAAGGGAACATTGTCGAGGAATCAAGGAATTAATTAGATATTTTGACCTTACCTTGACAGTTCAGTGGGAACAAATAAAAAGTCTGTCGGGATGTGAGATCTCAGTTCATTCATATTCTTAATGTACTTTATCTTCTTCAGGACCTTGCGACTTGAAATATAACAAAATAAGGTAGTTAGATATCTTACTGTCTTATTGGACTATTTTTAATTACAGTCCTAACACTAAATCAAAGCATTTATTTGCAATGAAGATAGTAAAATAAACTAGCAATTAATACTGCTATTGTACCTTATATACCTTAAGCCATATAATTTGGTACTTGCAATAAAGATAGCAAAATACATTACAAATTACCTTATGAAGAGTCTTGCCATAGTTCTGAAATAGAATGTTGGTTGAACTATGTAGAACGATTCCACATTTTTCTTTAATCTGTAATCAACATGTTGGTGCCACCGTTTGAGAAGTGAATTCGCAGGAATCTGATTTTTCGGTATCGAACCAACGAATGCAACGATACTGAATTTATCTTGAGCGAGCAGTTCCATAGTAGCAATGACATATCTGTATACATGATGTAAAATCAGTTTAAACAGTGCATATTTTCTGTCAAGCTTCGTCATCCATGCGTTCTATTTAGCTTCCAAAATAAAGCTCTGAATTCAAAATGAGCAATCAACACTAGGACCAGAGCCAAATATGACTAATAGCAATCTTCCAACCAAGAAAGATAAGAACAGTCAAGAGCTCAGGAATAATAATATTTAGTGGCAGCTCGTGGAAAAATAGAATGGATAGCCTTTCTTTCTTCATTTTATATCAGCTGAGAAAATTTGATTACACCACCTCCCTCACGGCCTTGTAAACATGGGACTGAGTGGCACAGAATACACTTTGCAGTGAGCTCTGCAGCCTTAATGGACCACTTGCCACTGATAATATTACATCAGCAAATAGACAGATATCTTATTGGCCACTAATGGCCGCCAACTCTGGTGTTATAACTTACAGAAATAGGTTATCCATTATCCATGCATAGTGAGGAATACTTGAATCTGGTAGATAAGACATGAAGAATTCGATAATTGCACTTTTCTCTCCATAAAACCCTGCAAAAAAAGAAAAATTGAATTAAACTTAAATCGCACTTGTAACAATCATGTTAAGACCTGGACTATTTGTATATATATACTATATATCGTTGTGTGGCATTGTCTAGGTACAGAAGTCATGAAATGTTGACGAAATTATGATTGCAGGTTGTTATTCGAAGTTATCCCCATTCTCTCCATTGGAAAAAGTATTCACACTATGCGAAGTTATCTCGGAACGCATCCCTCGCAGATAACGCATAGCATGCTTGATACTTCAGACCTCACAACTTACTTACAAGGTTTAGAGGCTGCTATGAATGAGGCTTGCATATAATGAGGAATTTGTGCACTGTCTTACCTCCATGAGCGATGACTTTCTTATACGGCTGTATTGTCGTTCCATCGATTTCATATTCGATATTCCTTACAGTCACTTTTTCCCAATGTACAGGATAACCAAGGATCGGTTTAGCGGCGATTGGTATCACGTTTTCTTGTGGATGTATCGCTAACCTTGTTTCTATCAAGACTGGCTTCGGTGGAGCTCTTTGCGGGGATTTAAGTGCTGGCAACCTTGGTATTCTATCATCTGTGATTTGAATTTGAAAACATTAGGTCTGAAGTCTCTTCTAGAGATATTCATAGAATTCTGTATTTATTTCAAGTAATTTTATTGTCTAAATAAAAAACAGAGACTTGTTGGACCACTTCGAACAAAATTTTGCGGGGTTACACAGGGTATCTGAGCACAGGTCATAGCATAGTTAATTTTTCAAAAAAGATGCCCTGGAGACATCCAAGGACTGCTCTACGCTCTGCTCACCCAGGCTGGGTTTATCTGCTAGTATTTAATAATAAATTAAATCTTTTACCAGTTTTAGAGTCACTGAGATTGCTTAGAGCTGAACTACTTCGTTCTCTGTCCGTCAGCGATTGTTCTTGAGTTGTGATTTGTTCTGATGCTTTCTCAAAATCTGTTTCTGAAAGCAGTTTACATTATTTTTACTACGCTGTGGATATTGATAAGCCAAGGGCTGTAATTTTATTTTTTGCCAAAGATGGAAATTTTCATGTAAATGTCAACAACGAATGCCCCCCATAGCGCCCCCTGACCTCTACCTGACTAGTCTAAAATCTTTATCGACTAACCAGACAATGAGGACAGAGGTTCTTGTTTCGGGGTTACTGGAGTTAGAGGAACGTCATCCAGAGCAACTGACAACACAAGCGACGAGGGTGGGACCAGAGATTTCCTCTTCACCCTCTTTTCACCCACGAATGTTGTAGGTTCTCCAATTGTTGTGAAATCTGTGGTGAAGGTCTTGACGATTTCATCTTCAGGTGCGTCCAACGATATCAATTCTTCTTGTGCTTGTTCTGTTGAAATATCATAGTGATACTATGGAAACTATATTATTAAGTAACGTAATTTTCCAAGCATAATACTCATATTTCTTTGCCTTCAAAATTATTCTATAGTCTGGGTGTAATAGATAGGTGCCAGCAGAAGTGCTCAGCGCTAGTAAAATTGCTTACAGTATTTCCAGTGTTAATTATACTTTACCTATGCAGCGTGTGTCAAGGTGTAGGTGTTTGATTAAAAGGGGCCCTGGACTGACTTGGTTCTTGGGCTGCATATCATACATGGGTATAGAGTTTTTCNATTACCTCTAGGAGATTTTCTTCTTTTAAAATGGACGAGGCTTCATCAAGTTTAACAACATCCTCCTGGAGCAAACTGGATACGTCCATTTGTTCTTCTTGGCTCTTTTCTGCTAGTATTCTTGGCGAAAGAGCTTCTTCAGGAACGGGATTGCTTCCTTGATTAAAAGAATTTTCATCAAGCATTCCTTTTTCTTGAAGCAAAGTAGTGACATGAACTGATTCGTCAAACTGTTGTGGGGATTGAGTTGTAATTTCACTTATCACGGAGCTCTCTTCTATTAGCTCCACAGATGTTAGTTCATCTGTTACGGACAAAGCTTCCGTGTCAGATTTTATTCCAAGAGTACTTTCATTTAGTAATGGATAAGGAGATGATTCCTCCAGTTGTGGCGGAGCATACTGAGCTGCAATTTGGAGATTTTGGTCTGTGTGAGTTTCAATTACATCCACTTTTTGGCTAACTGCCTCAAGGTCCTCTATTCTATGTAGATTGTCTTCGCTTTCCTGGAGAGTCTGCTGAGATTCATTTTTTTCAGTAGATTCGATTGAATTATAGGGAACATTGACTTCAGCTTCAAAATAGTTATCGACAACTTTCATTTGCTCCTTTTCTACCTCTACGCCGTTATTAGAAACTAGGTTTCCATCATACATTACATCAGCACCCGAACCAGCTAACCTGAAAAGGCTAGCATCTGGAGGAC
>QXVX01001820.1:0-11145 GCA_013436065.1 Halocynthia aurantium | reverse complement strand
GGTCGTTCCCACTGCGTTGTTCTGAAATATTGAAAAAAGAGTTTTAAACGATGTCAAATTCCTATTTTTCGCATTCAGAAGTCAAAGTGCAAAAGTTTCCTGAAAAAATATTAGGAAACCAGATGGTAACCATTGGCAAGCATTCAGGACATTTAATTGTGTTATTTGCACCTTAAACTATGTGAATTTACTGTTTAAATGGGTTCTGGGAACGAAATAATTTACTTTCCATTATTTATAATGGAGAAAAATGATTCCGATCTCGAACAATGTAGAGTTAGAATCGCCTCCTGGAAGTACGAAGTATGTGGCAATACTGTAATCCCAAAAAGCACCGAATTCATGGAATTATGCAGCAAAAGCACCTAATTTGGCTACCGCGAGGATCTTAGGATACCAGAAAGACACAATCAAGCAAGAACGATAGTTACCTTGTGTAGTGATTTACATATTGTATTCTTTCATCTGCTGTTCTTCTCTCTTCCCATCCTTCAGGAAGTTCATCTTTGCCTCCGTGTCCGTTCGCTGACGGGAGAAGCGATCTTGCATCGACGACCATGCTTGATGGGATTCTGTCTTCATNCACAAATTTCGTTTGCGGGCTGCACTTGGCTTGCGGGCCGCAGGTTGCTCACCTCTGGACTAAATAATCAGTGCAAGACTTCCATTGATTATTAAATAATCTGTATAAATTTTTATTTTTTTTTCAATCTTCTTCCTTATTGGCATTCGACGCCCCCCAGCAAATCCTACACGCCCCCAAAAAAGGGCGCTCCCCCTAGTTTAAGAACCCCTGATGTAGAGAAATGCGAATGTAGTCATGTATGTTTCATGCTAGTACAGATCCTAACTTTCCACGTTCCAGATTCCAAATGCTTCTATGTTCAAACAGTAAACGTTGAGATAAATGCGGTTAAGTATAAAGTATGGCTGTGTTCGGCAGCATGTTAGAATTGCAGTGAACGATGGAATTTGTATTATAAATAATATTTATACTTTGGTTAACATTGCCCCGACAGAATTTATTCAAGCTCGTCTTTATACTTTGGTAACAGTGAAAATAAACATCAAAGCCTATAATACACGACAGTAAGTTTGTGATTTGCCTCAGGAGTCATCAAAATTGAAACTTCGTTAACACCAGCATGAATTTTACCAATGACCTCGAGCTAACTCGCGTCGAGTGGGCCCTTGAGCTGGGAAAAAGAACTGGCGATGAATGTTATCAGAGCTCGAGCGAAACAAATATAAGTACAAGCTGTAAATTTAAGCCATCAAGGTAGCGAGCTTTGACTGTATTTGAGGCATTTATTTGATTAATTTTTCTGGTTAAAATTTATATTTGATGTTTAATTTTATTGAAATGGTTCAGATTTATTTATTTTTGGACCCCCTGTAATCGCACTGTGGACCCCAGGGGACCACCTGGATCCCGTTGGAAAGCCCTGTCATAAGGCGTTAATAGAACTATTCAACTGTACCTCTAATCGGCTCCTGATTGCTATCATCTTTTCTCTCCTTGCACAAATCGAGTCGTTGAAACCCGGTGTCTTTCAATCGACCGATTGCATTCGACATAATTCTGATGCAGCCGAGGAAACCCGCTCCTGACCTCTTGTGGATTTTCCGATGGTTCCATACCGAGATCGTTATGCTGTCTGATTTGCTCACGTATCTGAAACAGAATTAAAATGATTTCGATGCATTTTTCAGATTTTTCTGCGACTAAATTTTGAAACCACATTAGAGGGTCGAGGGGTCTGGGAGGAGAAGATGGAAAGACACCCTGTAATACTATTGTACCATACAAGCCTGTTAGGCCCCAGACCCATAGGAAATATTTAACGACCCCCTATAAAGTAACATCACATTTAAAGATGAAGTCTAATTAATAATTTTTTAACCAAATACATTACTATTTATTTACTTTTGTGGCTGCCCAAGAAATTGCATGTCGTGGAAAACCTTTTTCAGATGGAGAATATTTGAAAGAATGTTTTATTAACAAATCTGAGCATCTTTTTATAGATATTCAAAACAAAAGTTATATTATTTCAGTTACATCGGATGCATATTCAATTAAGTATACCATGATATATTTTTCATATGACTTTTTACATTAAATAAATCGAACTTAACAAATAAGCTTTAAACTCCGCACAAATGCAACTAGAAATCCGTCAAATTGGTCTTTTATTTAATTACACTTGGCAATAAAAAATTGATGAACTATCTATAAATCAACCACTTACAGATCATAATGTTCATTCCATTTCGGATCCAACGTTCCTCTGCACGTACTTGTTGCATAAGTTTGTCCTGAGCCATCAACAGTAACTTTGGCAAACGGATCAGGGAGTCCTGAAAAAAGGACAGTACCTGCAATAACAAGTATCCAACAGTACGATGTTAAAGATTATCAGATCCGATTGATGCCCTGGGAATTCCGGGAACTACCGCTATCATATCTTTACAGTATTCGCTCTTCGCCAATTTTTAAATAATTTCAAAGTCTAAATGTTCAAAGATTAGCTTCACATGGTTTCCTAAGACAGTGAATATTCGAATATCCTAACTTGTCGGGTTCGGCACATGTTTGGATAATCGGAGTTCGAATTTTCAGCCCTTATGATATGACTTATGAACTCCAGTGCTACCACTTAGTATTCAAAATCATTTTTATATCAATATATATCATTCCAGAATCACATCATTTTTATTGTGCTCCCTTTTATCATGATCAATCAGGTGCCGCTATTGTGCAATGTACTATCAATTGTATTAAACCAACACTGGCTATTGGGATTGGGAAGGTAAAGATTAGACAGTTGTTTATCAAATGAGCTTTTCACAGTTTTACAATTTTTATTTATTATAATGTTTGTTAAATCTAATGTTGCTAATCTTTTCAAATTAAGGTCTAAGGATAACGGTTTATCAATAACTGATGATTCGAGTGGCAGTTTTGATAATCGAGGATTCGGATGAACGAGGTTTGGATAATCAAAATGTGTGGGTGTGATAACATCATGGGAAGTTTTAAATGATATCAATACATCAGACACTAAGAAAATAAGAACATTGACTCACAAAACCGCAAAACAATATAAAAAAACTTACTGAAGAAATCTCTCTTGCAGATATTTTTGGCACAGAACACTGAAAAACAAAAAAAAAGTGGTCAAAACATCTTGTAATTGAATCCATTGAATGAATCATTCCCTTGTTTTAATGTACATTGTCAGACTACCGAATCATCTGGGTTAACAGGTCACGGGTAACCAGTCAAAACCAGTTGAAACTGGTTTCAGATACACCTGCTGAGCAACTGATAAAAAACACGGTCGAGCAGCAGACGACAAATCGTCGCGACTACACAATTAGTTCCCGTAAATAAGCCCTTCCGAAATAACGCCCATGTGTAGACGTTCATTTGTTTTAAATACTGATCACAGAGCATCAGAAAAATTAAAAATTCGAACGAAGAAACCGCGACTTTGTCGTAGAAATTTCGATTCATCTCGATGTCGAAATTTGACATTTTTATGGCTGACGTAAAATCTATACATTCCCGTTGTTTTACGACGTCGTAAAAATTTGATGACGACACAATACTAACCTGTCACGCGAAACTTCTTCACTTTAAACATATCCACGCCCATTGTGACGTAACAAAACCGTATTATTATAACGAAACAATCGTTGTCGACGTCGTCATAAGTGGTTCATGTCAATCACCGAGGTATCGTCTGCTGATTTATTTCTAATCTTAAGTGCTTGTACTTTTTTCTTCCTTGCGATGGATGAATTACTAGCGCAAGGATATCGTCTATATATCAAATTAAATTAAATGTCTGCAAGTCACTGAAATAGGTGTAAACAAGCTTGAAATAAAGATTATGAAATTCGAATGCTGGCTGAATAGAACTCGTAACAAATATATTCAAATACAAAATACATATCATGTCATTTCCTATACACATGTAACAACGAATATAATTCGTCACGTAGCGCTGTTTAGATTCCTTCTCACACTGACTATATAGCAATAAGCACTGGGTATCTTAGTAGCAGAAAATAGTTAAATGCAACTGGGTTTCGGCCATCATTTGTCTTCCATAATAAACTACTAAATTCGTGATAGAATCTAATCAGTAATACAGATGTCAGACTGCGCATGCGCATGAATAGGCATTCCATAATCATTTATCGTCTAACACAGAGCATATGTGGTTATCAAGAAAGGTCAATGAACTATAATAACATACTGAATACTGAAGACACGGAACCATGTTCTCCATAAGTATTCCATATTGACCTCTGACCCATTCATTCCATGATACGGACCATATGGACTTTGATACGGACCACACGTTTAAATATCGCGGGCACCTGTGGAATGGCATACTTTTACTGATTTGGAAGCAAACTAGTAAGGACCTCAATCTGCACTTCACAATCTAAACACTACGATACGTAAGAAGGCCATTTACTAACGACTACAGGTGCAAATGTCTACATCGGTTCAATTGATGCTTGCACGACTACATAACACACACAGACGGGAAACCGTTTTCCCATTTAAAAGAATAACAGTAAACGAACAACTTCAAATACTGTTATGATTCGAATTCCTAACAGATAGATGAAATTATTTCGTCACAAACGAAATAGTAGATACTTGATACAGCGCTCCAGGTGTGCGGGGTATTTTTCCTTAATGAAGAGGTTTTCACAGGGTTGTGAGTTCTAGTTGATAGCGCTGATAAGGAATTGGCTTTTAAACGAGTTTTAATGGATGAGGGCAAGGGTAAATGTGAACTAATAAAATGTCGCACAACATGCTAGATCCGATCTTCATATAAGTAAGTTTGAGATTTGCCGAATAATTAAAATTGAAACTTCGCCAGCATGAATTTCAGGGTCTGGGAGCGAATTAATTCACTTTTCATTATAACTAATGGAGATAATTGATTTGGACTTCAAACAATTCAGAGTTCGAACAGCCTTCTGCCGAGGCACCACTGTATAAGATCAGAAGTTCGTTTGAATTTTTTCTGAAAACGTGCCAATTTCTTAACGACCAATCACCAAATTAGGCACAGGGGTCCAGCTGTCTCCCAGGGTAATGCATGTAAAACCCGGGTTCGTAACGCAGGGGTTAAAATGTTACCTAGGATTGCCTTATTACATAACATGCACTTAAATTGACACATCTTTAAGATTACTTTACCAACTTAAAAATAAAAGCCATGTTCGTTAATTTACGTAAATAACGATTATGGCAAGCACTGAAATTTACGCCCCCATCTAAACATCTGACGACCATCTCTTAGAATAGATAACTTTACCAAAATATCAACTCAAAAAGACAAGCCAAGCTTGTTAATCTTTTACCTAGCAAATGATGGAACTACATTGAAATTACAACTGCACCTTTCATGCTAATACTTAAGCAATACGGCAAGGACTTGTGGCTCTATCCAAACATCTTTTAAGATAACTTTACAACAACAAGTCAAAAATCTTTTAATTAACAAATGACGTCACTACATAAAAATTGCAACTGCGCCTATAAGAAATTACAATCTGAGAGCAAATTAAGGCACTACATGAAACATATAACTGCACTTTTCATGCATTTTTTACAATCTGAAGTCTTGTCTTACTTTTACAATGTAACAGAAAGTTAGTGGCGCCCAAGGCAGATGTCACAATACCTCATGTACGTTAAATATTATTCGCGCACAATCCTGTCTTCCTCACTTAATCTCACTGTTATAATCACACGCTAGACATAAACTAATCTTGAAAAACTTTCATTATCCGGCAAATATTTCTGAATCAAAGATTACGTCATCCGTCGCCCGAGGCAACAAGCGCGTCTAGAACATGATGAACACCGTCTCCGTTCCGTGTAAACTTCCGGAACAAAGATAAATAAACAGACAAGAGATAAGATAAGAAGACAATGGATGATATCTCTTATCACCAGACGAAAAGTTAATTCCCATCGCAGTCATTTGGTTACCAGAAGTTTAACGGATTTCGGATTTAACGGACAAACAAACATATTTAAACGCGTAAAACAGTGACCGTGCCTGGCTGGACTAAGCAGGGGAAAACCTTGAACTGAATTCTAAAGTGTTATAAATTCATTGAATACGTCATAAATACGTGGATAACATTGTTTACAGTACAGTAAATGAACTCAGAGCTGAACCAACGTATTCTTATTATTAATCTACATAAAACCTAACTGAAATAAAGCAATTCGACTCGACGCTGCTATAAACAAGTGCGATATGAAATGCGCTCACACAGCAGCCTCAAACAACTAACTTTCTCCATTAACAAACAATATCCCCTTATTAGTCTGTTAAATCCATGGCCTTTCCTTACTATTTCAACTGAATTTATATATAGAGAAATTAAGTCTCAGAGAAAAATCGCCTTCAACTAGGGGTTGACTAATACGCCGTGCATATAGTTCTCGACAACGACAGAAGCTAAAATAAGGCTGTGACTCTACCAACAGGCCCACATCACGCTGTCATGATGTCATCACGATATACAATGTTGAATTACAGCGTTATAGCGAATACGGGGGTCGATTTTTACTTATACGCCAACATATACGGTAACTATATACGAGCAGCCATTGCGAAATAACTGACTAAGTCCTCTGATTAAACCCACTGTATGACTATAAACCACTACAGACAAATCACAAGAGAATACCAGACATCGTTCGACTCTGAATCATCATCAATGCGCGAACACTATTAAATAGTTTAACTTAAGCAAAAAGCAAAACTATTGATCGGCAATTAGCAGTTTCTTAGAAAAATTGATAAATAACGAGTATTATGACGCGAGAATATAAGATATAGAATAGATAATATGATATAGATACTCTACATAAAGGCCACATTCGTAAAAACGGACCCATTCGAGCCGGATATCAGATAAAACTGACTAAATCTGAGTTAAGAGAGTGACTGTCCGTGTCATCAATTCATGGTATTAATTATTTTTACATACTGTAATGTTAAATGATTCTATAAAATATATATTTATATGTTTTATATAGTTATATGATGTTTACAGTATTTTCTGTTATTTTGTTACTGTGTATCATGTTGTTAAGTTTATATATATTTCCAATATCATACACGTATACACCATTGTCCCCCTACCATCGGTTAGAACGGACAATCAGCTAAAACCTTACCCTTCTTAACCCAAGTCATCACATCCAATTTCATACTGCGCTCCGGAATCAGGAAAATCCGGGAATCGAAGTCATTTCTGGCTCCAAGTCTGTCTAATAAATGATGCGATCCCTGCACTACCATACAACAATGCACACATATGCACAAATACTGTTTGGAAACCTGCTTTCATTCAAATTAATTTTAATCAGATTTGCTACCTTCATAACCTTTCCCCCACACAAGAGATTGTTTTTCAAAGTTCTAAGACTGTCTCACTTTCTCACAACTTAATCTTGGCTGAACAATTCTAATCCATTCACAACAACACTGTTCCCTGAAGCATTACCAAGACGTATACGCAAGAAAGCCTGCGACATTAATGTAGTTCAACTGTTCTTAGTGAGAGTGTCCCCCAACGACCACAGACCGATTCAAAACGCCCACAGAAAGGAAAAAAACGCCATTTTTTCAATAACCTGAACGAGAAAAACTAAGAAACGAACGAAAATCCCGAGTAAAACAGTGGTTATTGACCCAAAATTAAGACGGAAGGTTTTTATGCATTTTGACGAATTGGGAACGTCCTTAACTGTTGTTTACTGATACTCTTGTTTACGTCACAACGCGGTTTCGAAACGTCTTCAGCCTAAACCGACATGCGCGTGGATGCAGTCGGCTATCTGAACTTACAGAAATAACGTAAGAGGCATACTTGAGGTATGGCGCGTGCCATGAGCGCCTATTGAAGGGCCGTTACTGACACTGACTTCCTATAAAAATTACTTATGCCCTTAGCGCCACTTGGAGGAGCTCTAAGGACAGTAATTTCCGGGAGTTCACTACTATTCCTGGTAGGCCTTGGAACTACTATAACAAGCAAGCCCTCTTCGCAAGGTACTGATAACAGGTTTTCCCCACACACAGTGTTGCATTGCTTCTGTTAGGGGTAAAGTTCAAAACGTCAAGTACTTTGGATAACTGCCATGCTTCGATTAATCATGCGTGGCGACCTATCGACCTCACGGGGAGCAGAGAACGCAGGAAAGGATTGAAATGAATCGTTATCGTGTTTAGATGAAAACTTTTTTCAAATTCCGGTGAGGGTGAGTCCCCAAATAAATAGGGGGGCTGTAAGAACTATGACGTAATGATATTAGGTAAATGTACAGATCGGCGTACGTTGAGGCTTCTTGAACCAATATTGACGTAGTGCGAGGTACCATATATACATGTTATATAGTAAACTAAAATGCCGCCAAGCACGAATAAGAACCCGGTTATATCAGCGTTTCCACAGCGATGAAAAAGGGCCGGGAATCCCTGCTGTAACATATATATTTTTTAACCTTCTGACCTCTGGGATACGCTCGATTAGACACCGGTAAGTAAATTACATGTTGCGATAAATGTACGTGCCTTAAGGCTGACGATTTAGGAAGTAATGACAGTGACGTAACAAACACACACACCTGGATTATAGAGTTGGCCAACAAAGATCCTCGTTTAAAATCAGACTTTGAACTTTGTAAACAACAAATGTAGCAATTACATCACTTTAGCGCAGTAATTTCAGATAAAACATTTCACATGATGTTGAATCAACAACTGAGGAATTTCGCCTTCGGGCTCATGGATAGGTTTTCAAACGGGATGTGCGAGCAGATAGCCGAGAAGCTGATAGCACCTCTCCCCCATACCTATCCATATATAACCCCATATCTATGTAGCTGGGTTAAATATGTCGGAACATGGAGCTAGCTCTATGGGAGATCTTTATCATCGTTTCTGCGAGACGACATGGTTGTGTGACATTGTTTTCCCATAATATTTATGTCGAGCCCTCGTTTATTTGACTACACGACTATTGGTTTCCCTATCTCAGACGCCATGACCTATATATCCAGCAACATATCATGCTAAGTAAATACAGACAAACAACATTCCGTACGATGTTTGCATTCATAACGACCTTTAACATTAACAAGCACATTAGTAGAACTCAGAATTGGTATCGACAGTAAGTCAGTGATTCTTAACCTCTGCAGCGTCTTTTTTTTCCTGATATTTGCCCCCTAAGCCTATGCTATACTGACCTTAGTGAGATTTTGCTGAATTAAAAATATCAGTTTCAATATTTGACAAACAGAACCTCGAGTCTCCTCTATCACATATCTGTAATCTACTTTGCGACTTTGTTAGCATTTTTTTCACTACGATGAATTATTTCTCGACCAAGTATAGAGATTGATAAGCCAACAGCAGTAATTTCTTGCCAAAGATGGGGATGTTTATATAAATGTAAACACCTAAGCGAAGTGGAAGTGAAAAATACCGTAGTGAAAGCAATTTAATTAAGTCTAGCTTCTGACTGACACTAAGATGCACTTCCTTTCTTTTCTCACCTCTTCCTCTCGAAGACATTGCTATTTATAAATCATATTCGAGTAACTATTAGTAAGAAAAATAAGGAGTAAACACTGTGCTACTGCTACCATGACAACGCTTCCACTGTGACTGAGAGCAATCACGAACGTAAACAAATCTGCAAATATCTACTAGTCAGCTAGTGACTGACATAAAAAATCGATTTGGTTACTTGCAAATCAAATAAATCAACTTTAGGGACGCTTCGCTATTCATATAACATCAAAAACAGTGACACTGAATTCCTGTTACGGGCCGTACTCTATTCAAAAACTGCAGTTTCCCGCGGGCCGCACAAATTCGATTCGCGGGCCGCAGGTCGCACACCTCTGAAATATAGATTAACCAAATATTGTATTTATTATCGTTCTCGAGTCGAGTTATATGTTATCTACTCGACCTACAGTCAAGTCTGTTATAGAATAAAGAAGACTTATCCACTTGTATTTCTGTCTCTTATTTGACTTCATCTCATGCTCAAGCTAAACTTTACATACAAGTGACAGCNTACTAGTCAGCTAGTGACTGACATAAAAAATCGATTTGGTTACTTGCAAATCAAATAAATAAACTTTAGGGACGCTTCGCTATTCATATAACATCAAAAACAGTGACACTGAATTCCTGTTACGGGCCTCCATTCAAAAACCGCAGCTTTCCGCGGACCGCACAAATTCGATTCGCGGGCCGCAGGTCGCACACCTCTGAAATATAGATTACCAAATATTGTATATATTATCGATCTCGAGTCGAGTCGAGTTATATCTCGAGAAGACTTATCCACTTGTATTTTTATCTCTTATTTGACTTCGTCTCATACTCAAGCTAAACTTTACATACAAGTGACAGCAGCATATACGAGAAATGTTATTTATCATTCTACGACACTACAATGACGACAGCAATAACGGATTATGACTTACAATAACATGCTTAGTTTTGCTGTTGGCGCTTTTCTAAGTATCAGCCGATTAATAAGATTGACTGCTTGCTTACTAGTCGCCAATCTTAAGTTAAAACACCAAAGGTGAAATATAATCGTTCAAAAATCAATAAGTTATCTTGTTAAGACTAAAGATCAATTTTAATAATCCAATCGATATATTCTGCGATATTTATCGAAGTATGTTAATCTAATATTAAGCTATTATTGTTCCTGGCTCGAGAATCAAAAATAACAGTTTGCTGTTACCACTTCCACCTCGTTATAAAAACGGCCCCCTCACCCAAACCCCACTTAATCTACCCTATCCAAACGTCACCAGGTTTACATACGCTAACCCACAATACTCTAAACCAGTACCCAGGTTAAATTCCATCCGTTTCCCTCTACTAAGCGACCCTGACCAAACGTTGTCATTTTGCTGCTAAACTCCTGCCTAGACTGAAGTTTATCCGTTTCCCTTAACTAATGAGCTTCCCTAACCCAGGGGTCGCCAACCTTTTCATGGCAAACAGCCAAATTTAAAATTTAGATCTAGTTAAAAAAAATTAGGGAGCCATA
>QXVX01001817.1:0-103963 GCA_013436065.1 Halocynthia aurantium | reverse complement strand
TGCAGTTCGTCCTAAATCAGTTGGGTAGAAGTACTCTGTGAAAAAATAACACATATTGAGAACAATTAGTTAATATTACGACACTGTTTCGGATAACAAAAATACATGAAGGACCCAAGTCACAATATTGACCCGACCCTAGAGGTAGTATGAGTTAAATTGATTAACCTTCTCAAATTACCCTTCACAAATTAACCATTTAGAATTACGATAAAAAGATGATAGTAGGCCTGTATTACTGCCTGTAAGTCTTACATTTATGCCAGGCATTACGACTTCATACATACACTTTACACCTAATATATATATATACATGAAACTAACGTGTTCTTTCTGAGAATCTTGCCATCCTTGCCTTGGCCAAATTTCTTCCAGCAGTAGTGATAAGTTCGGATCGCCATTTCTCCAACAGTGGATCTTGCTGTAAAAATATTAGATTTAGCAACAAAACTAATCAAATGAATAATAAACACTTGTAATTAAACATGAACCAAAGCCCAAAACTCATTCTGGACCATGTATGCTGGAATTTCTGCACCCATGTGTTAACAAAGGGATTTTAAATTCAGCTTATTCCAGTTATATTGTCATCAATATCACGGACGTCAATGTCTTATTTCTTGAAAAATAATGGATTATGAGCTCAGTGCAGTACAAACGTTTGTATAAGATTTATTACCGCCCAGAAGGCAATTTGTTACTGCTATGTAGTAGAAAATACTTACGCTAAGTTTATCATAGGAAATTCCATAGACAAGTGGATTTTTTCTCATCCTGGTGTAAAGATATGTATAAGACAACCATTTAACTCCATCTTCCACAGAATTTACTGTTCCCAGACATATCTAGAAAGCATAATGAAGAGTAAAATTTAGCAACTAAGAATAAGATTTGCCTAATAAGTTTGTAGTCAGTGTAGTCATTGACCTCTGCATTGAGGTTGTCTGTGATTTTGGCTACAAACTGGCTCTCGATTGGGTTTTGCCTCATCAGCAGAGCCAGATAGTGAGACAGTTTTTCATACGTAGTGATGATTGTTCCTTCACCGGAGGTGTCGAACTGTGGACGTCCTGCTCTGCCAAAGATCTAAGTATTCAACATTACAATATTAGTCTCCTAAATAAACCAGCCTATTTCACACAAAATTCAGTGGTATTTGCCATAGCTATTGGTATTACCATGTTAGGGTACTTACAAGGGGTAACATCTCCGATTCTGGGGATGAGCCCGCAATAATTTGTATAAAATAATATAATTTGAATGGCTATGCTTAAAACTTACCTGCATAACATCCAGTATACCCAGAACCNCGAATGAACCCTGTTTTGCGTTATATATATCTGTTCCTTTTATAATGACTGCGTGAGCCGGCAGATTCACACCCCATGCTAGCGTCGCGGTGCAGCAAAGAACCTTTATAAACCCCTGTTAAATATTAATCTATATATAATGGTGCTTCGAAAAAGTTAGTACATCTAGATACAGTAAACATCTTGCATCAATTGTTTAGATATATATTTTCTATAATATCAAGTGGAAGACACAAGTCAATCTTTTCCAAAATATATTCATACCATTGCAAAATACTTCTCGACAAGGTTTCGGTCGCTTCTGAGCATGCCAGCGTGATGGATCGCGAAGCCAGAGCTGAACAGTTCGCGGAGTTCTCTGTTCCTCGAAGTAAAGATCTGAAATGTTTTCATGATTTACAAAATAAAACTGCAGAAGATTTCTGCAGATCAACTTCATTTTGCTACAAAAATCTAGACCACAGACCTGCTTTTCTGCTTGACCAAAACCACTCATTTCTCTGCAGTCGAACACACCTGTTTCACCGCCGTTCCTTGCTAATTCGAGAAGGGATTGGGCGGTTTTGACTGTGGCTCTGCGTGCATGAACAAAAACAAGGACCTGGAAAGGGAAAAAAAATTATAATATATTTATGCATTTTATAATGTAGATTAAAGGTCGAGATGCCTTAAGGATCTAAGGATTGAATTACTACTGTATAATAACATATTTATTATTTTGAGCAGTTTTCATAAAATGTTTATTACCTGATATTAATTAATATTACCTCATATTAATGTTTTTACCTGATGGCCTCCTTTAACATTCTTCATGACTTTATCATAGCAGATTGCATCCATTTCAATCATTTGTTGCATTCTGCCCAGCGGTTTAACACCTACAAAGTTTTGTTCGAGGGGCACGGGGCGAAAACGGCCGTCGAAGAAAAATAAACCTTTATATCTAGATGAAAAATATAATGTTACCCAATACCTGTAGGGCGCAACTTGAAATAGGACACATAATACGACATGGGTTATCTACTGATCAATGGAATGAACACTTGCCATAAGAGTTGCATAGTATTGCACAAGAGGTATTTGTCTCAAGTCTCAAACACTGACCATAATTTAGATCATGATAATGTTAGGAAAGATTCTCTGGAAAGAAACTTTATACGAATCCGTTTTTAAGAAATACCCTGGATAGATCCTTTTTATATAAGCCTCAGATCATTTCAAAAATAAACATCTGACTCCTACGAGGAACATAAATGACTACTTACGGATTTACTCGAAGAAATCTAGCGACATCCAAATAATTGGGCAGCGTTGCCGAAAGGCCAACAATTCTTATCATGGTCTGTTGCGTTTCAACCTGTTTAGATATTTTAGGAATCTTTAATAATGGTAATAATTTTTGCCATGGTTTCAAACTAGACCCAAGCCTAAAAAATCTGCAGGTTCAGTGGAAGAAGTTTTCTCTAATCCTCCAGGATTCATCACTCAATTGAATTCATCCCAAAAAAAAAAAAAAATACACCAACAATCCTGTTTAAGCTTATAAACCAACTTCCCACTGTATCATCAATAATGTTCACCTGTCTGAGTGTTCTTGCGACCAGCGTCTCAAGAACGGGGCCTCGTCCATCGTGGAGCAAATGAACCTCGTCTATGATGAGTAATTTAACCAGTTGGGACAGGGCGGAGTCCCCGACTGCTTTCCTGGTGACGACATCCCACTTCTCAGGGGTCGTAATCAACATCTGTAGTTTAACGATGCGTTTAAAAATAATTTACCAAACAATTATCTATCAGACCAAGTCAGTGCAGTGCAGTGCAGTGTTACCTGTGTTTCATGAATTTCACTTTTTGTCAACTGCATATCTCCAGTCAACTCTCGGACTTTTATTCCGAGGCCTTCCAGTCGCTTGGAGAAATTTTTTGTCATTTCGGCAGCGAGGGCTTTCATTGGAGCGACATAGACAACCTGTACCAACAGAAATCATTTTTAAGATTATTTTTTTATGAAAAGTCATCGTCAATATCGGATGGATGTATATACAAGCAATTGATGAGATAAATGTGGTTACCGGCAAATAATGTATAAATCAGACAGTGTTACAATAGAAATGAGCTAACCAATTAGATTTAATAAATCTGATCAGTTTTTGATGTACCTTAAATTTATCCCTTTGAATAATCCCTTCTACGATGTTCCTTTTGATTTCCCGTAAGATTGTGAGCAAAGCCACGTTCGTTTTTCCTGCACCTGTCGGAGCACAGATCAGAAGGTTTTCGTTCGTTTCGAATGCAGTTTTGAAGACACAGGACTGTATGCGGTTGAGCTGCTTGAAACCTTGGAAAGCTATCTGAGAAATCTAACAAAAACAAAAACGGAAAATTTAACATAGATTATTGCGTTATTATTGTAATATTTAAATTATAAGAGCAAGTATGAATAAATGATTAGAATCACCAGAAACTGAATCATATCTAAACTAGCACTTAATTCTGGTGTAATTTCTCCAGAAGGATGAAAGTTTATCCTTAGATTCAAAAAACGTTAAGTAAGCACTCAAGAAATTAAAAATAGACTGAATATTATATACGATGACAATGGATGCTTATGGAAGAGGAAATTCTCAGTGGAATTTCAGGGAACCTTACCTTACATAACTTTTGTTAGAGTAAAACTAAACGTACCTTATCCAAATCTCTGATCTGTACTAATGGTTGATCAAACTTGAGATCTGATTTGACAGCGGGAATGGAAATCTCTTCGTACTGTTTTGTTGATTTTTTTTGAAAACCCTCTGGTAAGGCCATCTAGATATCATTGTATTGGAGTCTTTGTTTCACTTATTCAAAAACGAATATTCGTCTGTACATTATATTGGAAAATGTACCTTAGCTCCGCCAGCAGCAGCCGCACTCTTCTGCGCATTTTTTTTCAGGTCGTAAACGTGTGGGTATTCATCTTCTATGTTGATCACTCTGCCGGGCTTGGAGAACAGAGGTGTGTTTGCAGCCTGTATCAAAGCCATTGCCCTGATTGCACAGAGAATTTACTTTGCCTAGTGCCTCCAGTTTTTGTTTGAAAATCACTGCTTTAATGTAAACTGCCATAAATACAAAGTAATAATTACCTTTTCTGACGTAAATTCATCGAGTTAATGAGGTCATAGTCGTCCTCAGCATCCTCATTTTTATTTGTTCTCTTCGAGGCTCTTTTCTCTTCCCTGCGATATGCTTTAGCCATCTGTTTTTCCTGATCGGTCTGTAATGAATATAATATTGATCAGATAAATAAAACTTATGACTGTTACATAGTGTTAGATTCTACGAATTTCTTTATTCAGATAATCCATTTAATATAAAACTGATATTAGGTAACCTTTCATACTCTGGTAGATTAAAATAGTATTCAGTATTCAGTAAGAACTTATGTGAAGACCATAAAGTTAGTGTAAGACTCGAATTTACAGCTTGAAGCAGACTTACTTTAAAATACCGGAGTATGACCAAAATCAATTTTAAAAAATACTTCAGTCAGATTGTACTCAAAATAGATTTGTTATGGAATACCTGAACCAAAACTTGACATCCATAAGTTGGCCTTGAATCCATTTCATTTACTTTAGCACCTTAATATAATAAAAAATTATGATAAGTATTACAAGAAATTATTAAGCTGAATCTCTTACAATACATCACCTGTTTTGAGTATCTCTTGCCTTTTGAGATCTTTAATGAGTTCTGGCCGGTGAACAAGCAGGTTTTGTATGAGGTCGAAGCGATCGAAGCCTAGCAGATCAAAGAGCTGGAATAGAAAAGTACTTGCCATGTTTCGATTTTTAAAATGCAACTTAACTTCTAGCATATATATGGTAACGTTTCATTTACCTCATTCTGCAAATCATCATTCGAGTTATCAGACAACAGGAGCGCCATAACGTTAGGTACAAGCTGATCCGAATGCAAATGCCTGTTCAACAACAAGATTTACATTAAATACTGTAATCTTCAGGCTATAAGGCGAAAGCTTCTTGATTGAATTAGGACCCTGAGTATTGTCGTTTGAACACCTTATCAGTGCACAAAATGGAAAAATTAGATGACATGAACAAAAAAAACTTTCCTCGTTTCTTTACACAAACCCAATAATTTTATTCTGTTTCCTGATTTTGTGGACAATACACTTAGTCCATGACCAAGTTAAGATTTTTTAAATTAGATGCCGCAGAAATTACATCGGTTATTTACTGAAAATAGTATAAAAGAAGTCATCCTACTTATGAAATTGTTTGGTCAGCCAAGCAATGCCGATCGGCTCCGATTTTGACTTCTGTGTCGTCGTTTTTTCAGGGAATCTCGTCTGGTTTTCAGCAAGCATTCTGAATGAGTCTGCTATCTTGTCATCTGACATACTGAGCTCGTCTTCGGAATCAAAATCGTCATCGTTCACAAGCGTTGGGAGATGGCTAGAAAACTGTTAAGTATAATTAGCTATAAAGACTTAGAAGCTTGAGGCCATGCAGATAGGTAACATCTTGATATACAGGTGATCTTCTTTTAAAAAAGGAGGCCCAGAAAATTCGCACATCCCCACTAGCGACCAGAATAACCTATAAAAGCTTTTATGTTTAACTTTTGAATGCTTACGAGGGATTTTTAACAGGATGCATACACAAATTCTGTTAAGTTAGTTATATATACATGCTAATTATACATAACACCCAACCTTTAGTTTATACCGAAAGGTAGGACTTGTTTCCATGGCTTTGATTTTGTCCTTTATTTTATTAAAGACGCTTTCACCAACGAATGCCATAATCTTCTCAATAATAGAAAGGCATTTCTGGGCATCATCTCTCTTGATTGTTCTCACTTTCTCCCTGAAACCAATACACATTCTTTTATATAAGTCTGGTCCTAGCTTCTCTGGCAATGGGGGCTAGACTCAATTTACGCTGGCCATAATAAGTATAAACAAGATGGCAGTGCTAAGGTCCCTGACAGCGTGATGATGAACCCGAAATGGTATTGTTCAACTTTATTCATGGATCCCATAGTTGCCGGTACACTATTTAACAACAGCGAGTTAGTTGAAGGTGTTTTACTCGGGGGAAAGGGAGGGGTGGTTTTAGGCAAAGTTCGGACCTTGTTGTTGGAAGATGTGCTCTCCCACCTGACTTAGATGGTCTATTCTTTGTAGGCATTTCTTTGTATATAGAAATCTCAGAAATAAACAATAATTTTATACCTTAGCATCTCCATGTGCCGTGAATTTATGCTTTCCTCTTGCATGAGGGTAACAAAAATGTAGGAGGCAAAGTTCTGCTTCATATCAATGCTTTCTTCCTCGCCAACTGCAATAACAACAACATTGAATAATCCTTGCAGTGTAAATTTCAGATGTTGAATTAAACTATCTACTTCAATCCCTCATTACTTCATTATTATCTTACCAATGTCACCAGCAATCTGCAGGAATTCGCGAACATTCGAATTAAGAACTTTAGACGACTGCCGGTGTTTGCATCCCGTCCATAATATGTTTAGTATTTGTTGCCAAGTCAAACCATTTGCATTCGCTTCACCCTAGTACCGAAAAAGTAAAAAATAAATAAATCCACTGAAGATAGCTGACTAAATAAATGAAAGTTTATCTGGATTTGGGTAAAGGTTGGTAGAGATATCAATTGCCGTAAATCCACCCCAAATTCCTTAGTACATATAATACATCATGGTGTACCACTAGCTACTACAAAGTAATCCAGTATAGCAAGTGAACTACACAAATGAGATACCTGTGACATCTCCATTAACGTCGAATAGTCCTGGGAGACATTTCCGAACTCACGTAGAGCCGTAGTCAATCTCGGTTCATCTTGAAAACCAGCGTCCATCGTGAGACCTTCAATCGCACCTAGTTACTGTAAACATCAACCACCCTAAAAAAATGTCCAAAACTTGCGAATGACAAAACACAACACAACCACACCACTGTCTGTCAATCAAGGCAATCAACCTTTAACATTACGACCTCTGACCCTAGATAATAATTACCGAGCTATGGTGCAATGTGCAAACATAGAACCATAGTCTTTAAATACCAAAGACTATGATAGAACACAAATACCATAGCTAATGTATTATCATAGTCCTTAAATATAGTATTTATAGACTATGATAATACAATATGTAATCTCATTCCTTCATTCCAACTCGTGGCCGGTGGCCCAATAAAGTTACGCGTAATATAACAAGCGGAAGAAAGGTAACTCCTTCATACTACTAATGAATTGGCAATTACCTCTATCAAGCAACTTGTCACTGGATACTGCACAAAATATTTTGCAAACATATATTTTTCTAGCATAAATATCGAACTGGCGCGTTACAGTAGTCGGGAAAATAAGATAACGGATAGCGTAACAGCGGTGATCCGCCAGATAAATTGCGGACATCTTCGTTGTATTTACCCATAAAACCGGATAGCTACACACACAAAACCGGATAGCGAAAAATGGATCGGACAGAGATATCAATACAAAACAATAACTACGAGTACCCAAGTTTGATTTTATATCAACATAGTATGTGAGTGTTAGTTCATCGTAACAAGTATGGCCTGAAATTCCCCCCAGCTGTGAAAAATGCATTCATGATTTAATATGTTGTTGTAAAACACGCTTCAAAACACATTGTACAATGATACCTCCAACCGATCCGTTTTCCCACTTACCGGTTCATATGCTAGTAAAGTAACCCTGGTGTTTTATTCTGGGAAAGTGCCGAGATCTCTACAATGGCATCCAAGCGAAGACATAACATATTCTTCTCGCCACCCACCAAGAAGCGGAAAGTCATCTCTTTGCAAAGTAAGATCGACATAATAAAGCGCAAGGAGATGGGCGAACGGACCTCGGCCATAGCTCGTTCCTTGGACATGTCCAGTTCGACGATAGCCACCATTTTGAAGAGCAAAGAAACGGTCGAGAGGATCGCACGGTCTTCCACAACGCCGCTGAGCGATCTTTGCCTGGCAAGAGAACGAGATTCTATCATGTCCGAAATGGAGGCCGTTCTTAACGAGTGGATAACAGATCAAAACCTATATGATGGGCAGCTATCTTTTAGTGAAATCCAGAGCAAAGCCCTCATCATATGGCAAGATCTCAAAGAGCTGAAGGAGGAGGCAATGCAGGATGACATTGATAATGACTGTGAAAAAAAACCTCAGAACCAGACTTTCATTGCAAGCAGGGGCTGGTTTAACCGCTTTAGAAAACGATTTAACCTCATTCCTGAAAACGAGACTGCTGTAGAATACAGCACCAACTTCATAGTAGATAGATACTGCCAAGAACTGAAAAAGGTACTTTCAGAACGAGGTTATGACCCCCGGCAAGTTTTCAGTTTTGATGAGATTATCCTACGCTGGAAGAATCTGCCGGAGGGGACTTTGGCCTGTTGGACGAAGAGGCTCACCCCAGTGTTGAAACACGCTAGGGACCCACTGACACTGGTATTAGGGGGCAACGCCAGTGGGGACTTCAAGTTGAAACCATGTGTCGTTTATCATACAGAGAACCCTTGCGCACTAAAGGGGTACTCTAAGATGTCCCTTCCAGTATATTACAGATCCACAGAGGATGCTAGATTGTCAGGGAGCGTGTGTTATGACTATTTAAAAGGCTGTGTCGGACCTTCTGTCGAAAAGTATTTAAAAGAAAATAACCTACCCAATAAGGCACTGTTTTTATTAAGGGATTCCCCAGGACATCCGGAATCCCTACGGGATGCATGCCCCCACATCGAAGTGGAGTTTTTCCCACCAGTCATAGCTTATGCTTTGATGCCCTCCGACTACGGCATCGCAGACACTTTCAAAGCGCTTTATTTTGGGAATCTCATTAACCAGATTATCGAAAAGGGGGAGAAAAATAAAAAACTTACACCGTACAATATTTGGAAGAAATACACAATACGAGACGCATTAGAAAACATCCACTCGGCTTGGCGTAAAGTTCAAAAGGGTACGATGAACATCGCATGGTGCAAGACTTGGCCGGAATCATTGACCGAGCTAAATGATATTCCAGATCTTGCTGCCATAAAGACCGATATTATCATCAAGGCGAACTTGGCGGGGGTCGAGGGGTTTGACGTTACCGGGGTGAGCGGAGTCTTGCAGGACGGGGCGGAAGTGACTCCTGAGGATTTGAAGGAGTTCAAAAAAGAGCAGGTGGAGTGCGAACGTTTGAGTGATGAATCCATGAGAAGTTTGAGCATGGATGTATTGGGGAAATTTTTATCAAAAATGGATGATGTCATCCACACTTGTAGGGAGAGTGACATCAAAAAGGAACGTGGGGAGTCAGTAGCACAAGGCATAGAGGAAAGTATTGCATGTTACAGAGAACTATATGACAAAAGGCTGAGAGCATACGGGTTGACTTTATGAGATGATGGACAGACTGGGTCTGATATGGCCGGAGGACCATTGATGAACCAGGGAAGATTGCCAATGGAAGTGAAATGGTTTTTGTTGAAGTAGATGTGGTTGACAAAATCAATTATACATTTTGGATAATACATTTCAACCCATAGGGAAAATGGAAGCATTCACAATGCTTGTTCACTTTGAAAGTAAGATGGCAAGATTTCTCTTAATAAGAACATATAAAAAACATTAAATTTATACAATGCACTTATGCATATGCACTTAAAAAGATGGCACAGAATAGAAAACCTTTATCAGGCTTGACAATACTAATTCTACTCTATTCTCTTCTTAGATTTGCTAGCCTGTATAGGGAATATTGAATTTCATTTTTGATTTTTCATTAAAACGTTTATACTTTTTTTTTCGTTGGTTAGCAGTTAACCAAGCTTCTTTTATTTTTCTTCTTAAATTAAAAGAAACACATGAATATAGTAATAAAGAATATTGCCAGAGCTCGAATCCATGACTGCATGGAGAGAGGGAAAGAAAGTATTTTGCGAAAGAAGATACATGCGATTTGCAAGGCTATTTTTTCCCCCAGAAATTAGTAAAACCTCGAATGGATTTTAATCAGGTTCACTTCATTCATTCATTGAAATGAAAATGCACTTATTAATTAAATATTATAACTGGGGTCCCTCAAGCGGGGCATAAAGGAGAGAGGACAGACGTTATGACTTGTCAAAAACTAGCGATAGGACCCATAAAAGTGAAAAATAAGATTTCATATGTCATCAAGTAGGCAACACAGATTCGAGCGCTGTGATAAAACGCTCTCATGACAGAGAACGCAATAAAACTTAATATTCAAAAGCCAATTATGCTATGGTACTGACTGTAGCAGTTGAAAAATGCAGTTTAACAACGCAATAAAATAATGTAAAATACAACCTGCATCACGTATAAAATCGTCACTTCTCGCGATTGAGTTTCCTAATTCGTGGTTTGATGTGCATGGAAGTCCCTGAGGCAGAAGTAAAATAGAGGCATTTGGTAAAAGGAGTGAAACTAAAAAGGTATAAATTTAACAGTATTTACGAACCTGTGAAAGGACGATTTACAGTTATAGGCGATGAGACTTCCAAGCTTAGAAAATCTGGCGTTGAACTGCTACTAACAGAAGGCCTGCAACAACAAAAAATATTAAGAAATGCTTGGAAACCTGCATATATATAAATATACTGTATATATTTACTGTACACATATGAAGTTAAATCAATTCAACAAACAACAGGCATAGGACACCATTGGATTTGAACCGCAGAATATCAGATTCCTGACCTTAATCGATTAGGCCATTTGGACTAATCAGACTAACAAAGGAATTATAAATAAAATTGGATTTATCTGTGGGAACAGGGTTCTCTTACTTTTTTTCACAAAATTCCAATAAACCAGCAAGAATCATGATAATATACAAATCACTATTATCAATAATACACTCGAGGTACCATGTACGCACTAATCCCTCCCGTAATGTTAATAGTGTTCACCTTCAACCCCTGTACAATGTTATTGTCAGATATATATGATAAATATATATGCCGTACTTATAACACATGCTTATCTGTAAGAAGCTGCTATTCAGCTTAGTCCTATCCCTACTTATTTTCAATCGCGAGATTTTGAGTAACTGTTTTTCGGTTATGGCTCCTTTCATCCTCCTTCTTGCTCTCCTTTGCTTTGTTACTGCAAAATAGGAACATTAAATATTTCTGACAACAGACATACAGCTTATGGAGCGAACACACAGCGTAACTATTTAAGAACCGGACCACCTAAGCAGCAATTCCGAAAGTTTTCTAGCTCAACCCCTCGGAGTATCTTCACCTTACAGTATATTAAACTAAGGAAAACTATCGAACAACCCCTTGTGCAATAAAACATGTCTGGTGATATAAACCAACTGCAGTTAAATACATCTTCAAAAGCATCGTTATTTAATATGAGAATAAATGATGCCCGTGCCTGTACATAATGCTAAAAGGTATACGAATAATTACCTTAGTACAGATCTCCTCATGTGAGGCAGTTTGCATTTGCTGTCATCAGGGCATTGACCGCTTTCGTAATAATCCGGACAACACTTTATGTGCTGCATCTTACACTACATTCATTATTTCACAAAACGAGAAGTTTTAATGGTATTCTGATAAATTGTAATTGATAAATAACGCCGGAGTAAAAAATTCAAGCTTTACCTTATCGGCTTCTGAGCAATAGCCAGTAGTTGCAAAGGTTCTGCAAACCGGGGCGTTCTTGCCGAGGTAGACGTGTAAATAGGGGCAGTTCGCGAGAGAGCATTTGCCACGCAGGAAAAAGATACACAATGGAGTCTATGAAAAAATGATGTACGCAAAAAGGGAAAATCATAAAGTCTTGGTCAATTTTTATAGACTACAACTCTGAACCAATTCTAAAACATCAACATTCAATATATGTGTTTTCAAGCCATCAATAATAAATTATATTGATACAAGTGTCGGACCATACGTTGCCAGAAAATCATTGTGTACTTATTTATATATCCCCAAATGTGACTTACCTTTTCCTTAACGATATTATGTGAAAATGAGCAGTTCGCATCTCTGCAAGTACCTCTCAAAAACCTGTAAAAGATCATATTTACACTAGTTCTTAACAGTATTTTCGAAACACCATATATTTCAAGATCTAGCGGCCTGTATGTTGGAGACCCCTTCTCCAGGGCTAGATAGTTCTCTTATACCTACACCTACCTCGTACAGACGGCTATCCTTGACGGATCGTGAATAAACTTGCAGTCGTCTCCGCGGATGCATTTTCCAAATCTGATGAATAACTCACGTTATCAGAAAGAATCATATGTCTGTTGAAAGATTATTGATTTCATTTGTATAATTTTACCTTCCAAAGTATATGCAATGATTCTGCTGTCCGGCCTTCCTCTTACTTCGTTTTGAAAATGCCGTCTGATGGCTTTTCATAACCGCACGACTTGTGGCAAAGTAAAACAAAAGACGTGTAAAAAATACAGTACCTTTATTATCCAACGCTTAGAACACTAGGGCTGGTTTACCAGCATAAAACCCTTACATTTGCATGGTTCATCACCAAGCAATATCAGTCTGTAATTTCCACTACTTAACAAATGCAATATAGCAACAATGTTGAGTTTATTACTGCCGACCAAGCTTGGTTCGAGGTAGTTTAGTGCTCAAATATATATTATGGAAAATATAACAGATAGCATTGAACTTACTTTGCTAGAGCTTGCTTGGCAGTAATATGGTGTCTGTTTGCCGTCAATCCTATAAAATTACAGGACAATCCAGATTTACAAAATGCTGTTGAACATTAATCCTGTTTTATATAAGCATCTTTGTTTCAACATGGATTAGTGAACCACAAAAGTGTATATGGAAAGCTATCCAAGCACCCACAAAAATTACTAAGGATGACTAACTGAATATATGAAATGAGTCATTAGAACTTATTAGATTCGTTCTTTTTTTTGATATTGACTAAGACTGCTAATGTTTCCCTCGAATTGTAGACGATCGATATAGACAAGCCAAGCTTTATGTGGGCTATTAGTGCATACATATATCAAGAGATCACCTGAAGAAGCTTTTTTTGTCTGAGTGTTTTGAATCTGCTTATGTGATCGCAGTCGTCTGTCTATAACCCTTGTGCTTCTAAGTCTGAAATTTAAAATCACGCACTACTATGTACTATATATATAATGTATATAGATAGTGAAACTCCCACCTACCTGACTAAATTAGTTCCAGCTTGCTCAGTTTTTTCATCGGTTGTGCGGTTCAGTTTGTACGGATTGGAGTCCTAAAAATCGATGTCACAAGCAGGTAAATTAATGAGAAAAGAAAATACACCATGTCCCCGATTCACGAGTGCGTTCTGTTATTGAAAACTTTTAAAATTAATTTTACCTTCATGTAAGTCGCAGAAGAATGGTTGGGCCGATTCCTAGTTCTACAAAGAAAATTCAGAAATTTTGGAAAATAAATAAGTAATTTTCTCATGCAAACTTGGACTCTCTGAAAACAGCAAAAATGGGTCTGGACAAGGCAGGTAGTCAGTTTTCTAAATATATTTAGATACCTCTGTTTCAGAGACCACTTCTGAAAAACTTTTCCCGAATCATTTGAGTAATTTTTATTGCACGCAGTAAACTCTCTCCGTTGATTACGCTGGGCCAAGTTTGCTACTTCGTTCGCAGTAATTAACACACTAGGTTTTGTTGTGGTAGATGTCCGAGACCCAGCCTCTTTTCTTCGGTCCAGTTTTCTCGACGATTTGACAGTGGTGGTCAGGGATTTGTCCTGAGCGGAATCGGTACCGACTTGTTCAGGATCTTTTGACCATTTGTATCTAGAACTGAACAAAACTCCTGTCTTGCGTGCCATCATGCTAGGTGAGGGAGGAGTTTTCGTAGCGGATTTGGCAAACTTAAAAAAAGTGTTCAAAATTGTACGTTTCAAATTTGATACGATTTTCCAATTAATATTGAAAATAGTTACCTTACGAGCATGTCTGTGGGGAGAAGTCAACTTGAGTCTGAAATAAATTAAGTGGAGAAACCAAACTTATTGTAGCAATACTCTATGTCCAACCAACTCTGCCCAATCCAGTTTTAAAAACAATGTATTCTAGGCACTCTAGGCAGGATCGTGTGGCAGATATTTTTTTCATGTATAACAGAGGTTAATATAAGGGCCACATTGTGTAGGCATTTTCATGGGCCGGAAAATTAGCTTTCAATGAGTATAATTCATTCGTCCATTTACAGCAGTGGTTCTTCAAATGGGTTCGATCGAACCCCGGGGGTTCGTTGAGTCAGTCTCAGGGGTTCGTCAGAGGTCAAGAATTCTAAGACTATTTTCAACAATACCATTTTCCCCAAAAAAAGGTCCAAATAATCATTCACAAAAATATTCTTTCTTTAGTTACATTTATCCCGGTGCGTTAGATTCCATAATACTATTTGGATAAAAGTGAATGCTTAAATGTGGTTATTAGTAGACGAAGCTGCATATTCCTTTAATTTCCCGTCTATTTCTTAACAAATCAAAAGCTTATGTGTGTGTGTCCGTTTCATTCAACATATATGATACCTCTTATTAGAAGTTGCTGGCTTTTCCCAACGATACTGCGAATCATTTGTCTTTTTCTTGGGGGCATTATTCGATTCCTTATGATTTTGGATCAAGGCTGAAAAAAAATGATTAATTTCACATTTCATACCGGCATTGAAATGTCTGAAAGCTCTGTTCTAGTATATTTCTAGTCCCCACAAACTGACTGCCCTAAATAAGTAAATCTACTCACCTGACCAATATTTGATCTCTTTCTCGAGGGTATTGTTAACATTGGACATAGCCGTCAGTAAATCTAAACAGATTTGTAATCCTAAAATTCTAGGAATAGTAAATTAAGTTTAGTTTGCGGCATTATTATATCTGAAGAAGTTCCACGTCGTAATGAGATCACTCATTTCCACCTTCTACGACTTACGGACGGCTGTTACTTCTGGTCTTGAACCTTTCTTCTCCTCGGTCCCAAAAGACCGTCATACAAGTCAAAAGCGGTGAAGCGTGGGGCGTGAAGCAAAACTTTTTTCTTAAATTAACGGCCATTTGGGCTGAACAACCATTTATTAAGCGAATATAACGTTTTGTGACATCTAGTGGCAAAATTGTGGACTCGATACAAGTCGCTTATCAGAACTCACGCTATGAAATATGAATTCACCTTTACAAATGTGTTAATTGCTGCTTGCTTGGCCTTGACTGAACGTAGAGATAAGTGTGTTACTGTACTAAAGAAGGTCCTCGGTAAAACGTCGTTCAATTAAAGTCGTACTTTTCTGCTGTTTAGGTACTGTGGCTACTACACTGGTAGAACCAGGGTAGGATGATATTTTTAGTAATTGATACCCTAGAATCCTAGATAAAATATCATATTATTCACTTATATCCTCGCGCCTCCATAACAAATAGTTCAAAGAAATACGCATATTTCCTTACCGCTACATAAGTTACCTGTATGCGACTGTACAGTAATGAAAATCGCTAGATGGCAGTCAAGATTCTCTTCTCACGAAACAAAAATACATTGTGGGAAGGTGACATTTGAATTAATATTATTGCAGTTCTCTGTAAAAACCTACAATGTGTTGTGTGCAATTAAATTTTAATGTTTTGAAAGACGTTTATTTATATAATTTTAGTTATTGAAAATTTCATTCTTCCAATTTATATTCTCCATCATCTATGACGACAAAAGTAATCTGCGTGGAATGTTGTGCAATTTAAATTTCATCACTTTATCGAAGATTTCATTTTCAAGTTAATAATATTCGTCATTTATGGCGTCATGTAATTTTAATAATAATTTCATCACTTTCATTCTTCGAGTAAATATACATCATTTATTACGTAATGAAATGTTATGTAATTTGAAAAATAATTCAATTTTCATCGTTCATTATTTGCATCCCTGTTTTATTTCACCACGCAGTTAAATCCACGTAACACGGTCCACGGAACGGATAGGCAGTATTTTTATGGAGGTAGTCACCATTGGCGGGTGACAGAGCAGCGTAATGTCTGTCAGACAGCTGGCTGAGCCAATAAGGGAGAAGCTAATTTGCCGGAACTCGCCACACTCGCCAATCGCATGACCAACCACCTTCAACCATGAAAAGGGGTCGTTTTATATTCCCCTCTCACACCTCAAGTTTTCTAGGGTTGAAGGCATTTTCACCAATTGCATGACAATTAATATGGGAAGACGAAAGCGAGAATCAAACTAATTTTAAAATAGCATAATTTATTTCAATGTCTTAATGTGAGTGTAATTCATGAATACATTTTAGAAAATGCAGGTACCGTACACGAAAATCGAGATAGATAGCGCGTTCGATACTAACAGCAATAGGCCGCGGTTGTACAGACACTTCCGTACACATACATATTAAAACCTGAATTGTTCACCTGCATAGTAAAGCAATTCATTTTTTTTCATTTTCCATAAAGAATTAAAATACGCGGTTTGAAATTCACATATCTTTTCACCAAGGCACTGTAATGCCATGTAATTGATTATGATATTCATATGTACGATATTACTCGACACAAATACTCAAAAACGTATGGTCTGTAATATTTGCTACTCTAACTAGTATGTTCATCCGGCTATGGTAATGTGGTGAAAGAAGTAATGTACTAAAAACTGAAGTGTACGTTTGAACTCTGTAAGTTAACAGAGCTCCGTGAACGAAGTTACTCTCTAGATATGAAAATACAGTAATACAAAGAACTGTAATGAGAGCCCCGTTGTCGCGTGACTCTACGTGCACCTCGATCACTTTAAAGCGGGCCTACATTCAAATTTACAGTATACTATTAAAGAGACACCTCAGCCCGGATGCAGGTATTTTTTCAATAGCTATACAAGATATTGAGTAATCCAATCATACTTTTTTACTAGAAGACAAAAGACCGGTTGGTTTATGAGGTTTATATGGAGTATATGATGTTCCCTTATATAGACAATATTTACAACCTCTCCCTGCCGCGCGGAAGCAATCGGTCATGTGAGGCCGATATAAATGATGTAAGATATTCACTGCATTCATGCAAATGCGAATACAATTAACCAGAAAAGTGACTCAAAAATGAGCCCGACATTGTTCGCTAGTAGGGTATTGCAAAATATGACGAACCTCGTGATTGGTGACGCGATTTAAAACAATAGTCGTTGGTCTAAAAACAGTAAGGTATCAGTTGCAACGAAGGAAAAGAAGCATCTTGGAAACTACCTCATTCGGGGGAATGAATGTTCCAATCATGGACGAATTAACCATTCAATGAAAGTAGCATAAACTATGGGCCTTGCGCTATACGCTTGCAAGCTATCAATTCCAATTCAGCACTTGCTCTGTTACTGTTGTAATATATTGCCTCCATCTTTTGTGAACGAGGGGTCATTATTGTGTAATTCTAGATAACTGCATCGTAATTCTAGCTTGAACTATTCACATGATCTTAGCTTGTCACTCGCAAAATAATTTCTATTTCCTGAAGATGGCCTTATACGGAACTGGATACGTTTTTTTAAACTTAGGCCTTGCATCCAACATTTGCTACAGGTCCAGCCCTGGTTATAATTGGTCATGTACGAGGTTCCAGTTGATCATTACTTCTGTGTACTAGCCATCCCTCCATTTTTGAGAAGTTTTATAATACATTTTTTAAACTCGAACAACCGTTTGAATACAGCGTTAAATCTCCGGGGTTTAGTAGTACTGAGTCTACGACTCCAGTCTATTGTGGTGTATAAGATGCATTAAGAATAGGCCAGGCAGAACCAGTAGGTTAGAGAGTACAATGCAATTATGCAACACGCTTCATTTTATCAGCGTACCTTATCTCCAACAGATTTCGTAACAGGTTAACCCGTAACCATTCATAAGACATCCATATTACTTGATTAGAATGTATGTTATAAAAATTCCATTATTACCACTTTATTTCGCAAGACAGGACCAAGGCTATATTGCCTTCTGTAGAAATTGCACTAGAGATGTGCAAGGGGATTGTATGTTACCGAAACTAAATTCTTAATATTAGTCAAACTGCGAATATAATGGGTTGCTACATTTCGGTTGCTTTACTTTCTTAATCGTAACAGAATAGTAGGAAGCCTTTTGGGACGCCCAGTGAATGAAATGAGAAGAACATGCATTGCACATAAAGATCCGTAAAGTAAGGAAAGTAAGGCGTTGTATCTCCTGTAAATATGAAAACTAAGCTGTGTACAGAGAATGACGGTTCAAACTTATTTTTTTCGATTGTGTGGCACCATTCCAAAATCTTACTTTGTTCTGATGGCTGGTTGGCTATCTATTAAAAATCACTTCAGTGTGCTTTGGTTCTAATCAAATATACCTAAATATTATCTCCAAAGTCTTCAAATATGCGGACCGAGAACTTCGGTAAAATTGCCAGAACATATTCACTTATAACCATTATTTGAGTTAGTTCTGGCTCCTAATAGCAAATTTCTAGGAAATGTTTGAAGCCATTCAGCGCAGCATCCAAAAAATACAAGGTCAAATCCGATGAGCTGTTGTAGGCCTAGCATGCGTATCTACTGAAGGACCGTATCGCATTACTCTACATCATGTTGTTCTGTAAACAGATGGACTAAATGTTCTCACAGTACGAGCCGTTCGTGTGGCTATAGCAAATAATTTGCGCGTAATAAATATAGATAGCGCTTGGCAGGACGTAAGACCTGGGCCCGTATCACAACCTATGGCAAACAATTACGCTATTTATATCGAAATTACTCCTATCTATAACCGCAAAACACACGTATAGTTTTTTAACATCACGCTTGTAAGAATGAGTGGAAATTTTTACACATGCACCAAATGGTGCAGTTTCATCAGACCCTATTGTACCGTAATTTTGAGCTGAATGGTGACTATTGCTGTATGCTTATACTTTTTCTATTGCATCGTATTTATATAGCAATCGAGCGTATAGCCGCTATTCGAAAACGAAGCAAATATTTGCCAAACGAGCAGTAAGAAATAAAAAATAAACAGTTATATAACAAATATGAAAAAACCGGTGTGCAAGAAAGAGATAACGAATGCCTTGCGCAATATGCAGTTGCCGTGGTACAAGCGTTGAACTCAAGATTATGCTTTGCTTCACGCACGATTTACGGTTGGAACTTACGGGGTACACCATGCAATATCTGCAATATGATTACATTATTTCACTACATTATTTATATACCGAGTTTCACCTGAAAGGTACTCCAAAATCAATAACTCGACTTGAAGTCAATTCACTTATATTTGTATTTATTTTTTCTTGCGACGTAAGAACGAATGTTTTAATCGAACTCATCAAGTCCCCGGAATAATCTTTAGAAGGTTTAGTTGTACTTTTAATCGGACAAAGGCGACGAAATAATAATCTTAGGGAGTGACTCACAATACGTACTGAACGATACGAAAGTCTGTCTCAAAGTCCAGCATCGATCTCTTGGATGAAAGGAAGACATAATAAATCAGATATGTATATTAATACGTTTCAGTTCGCAAGATATATCGATGACCCAAATATCACTTAATTACTACTCGCATACGTTGTCATTTCGCTGCGCTAGTCATATCTCAAAAACAAAATCTAACGGGTGGAGATGTAAAAAACATATTTGTTTATTTCAGCGTTATGCACTACGGCTAAGGCCAATTAGGGTCGTGTCGATTACACTGCTGACCGACGAAAGTAAGATGACGCGGATTGTTTTCTGCAACGGTCAGTGAAAACAAGATATTGATGGTCATTACCGGTTTGCAATAAAAAATATTTTTCTTATCTCGTTGCGGGAGTTGTTTATTCGCATGCACGATACTAAACACTGGACCACAATTCTCATTACAGGCAACCGCCAATATTATTATGTTCGTTGTTGAAAGTGATGTTATTGCTTAACGCTTTTTGTTTTTCCAACAGGACTTGATAAGCGACGAGAGAATTGTTGGAAGTATGCATTGAGGCATAGCGGTGTCGGCAGTTAAATAAGGTTCGCCGCAAAGGAAAGTCACTTGTAATATGTAAAATCATGTATACGTGTCCTCAAGATTCGATATACAGTTTGTATGTAATTCGGCTACTGCCCAGATTGAACTAGTGGGAGGATTGCATGAGGTTAGGGTCAGACTATAACATCGGTAACATCGTACCAGGGTTAATTTACCTAAGTATTGAGGTCAAAGATCAATTAGGATCAAAGCTTCGTACTAATACTTATCGACCTCGCAGAGATACAGAACTATATTATACGTATGCATTTGGAACCAGGCAGAAGACAACCGCCAAGAGCAGGAAGAAAGCATGGGTAAACATGTAATGCTTTGCAACTTGAGCACGGTAGCGAAGTAAAGAGAAAGTATATATGTGGAAGAGAACGTACGTACGAAGAAGGCCACTCGAGATTTATCCGCACCTAACTGGTTGTTCGTTTCGTTACTCAACAAAAGAAAGACATATAAAACGCTGCGAAGAGTAGGCAAAGCGAGATTGTAGCCGTATGAAAAACATTGCACAATCTCGGACTGATTCGACTGATTCGAGCGCCGTAACAAAGAAAACAAAACGTTCGTGAAAAAAACGGACCGGTACCTATTATAAAAGATCACGCTTTAACTCCTCTAGAATTATCGTCAGCTGATCACGCAGTGGTTGCTCGACGCTGTAGATATGCGAGATATACAATTTCCCATTGGTTAGGTAACCGGCTTTACAGAGAGACGTCACGCTCTCTATAAACACCGAGATACTCGTTATATTCCAGTCAGCTGTTTGTTCAGCGCAGCAGAAAAAGAGCTCGCTCTAGTTTTTAGCAAGCCCGCAGCCAAATTCAGGCTCATTTTCGCTCGGAGCTCTGGAGTGGGCAACGCGAAAATGACTAGAGTACCGTAGTAATTAGACAATTTTCTTGCTAGACCTGAAAGCGAGTGAATTTCTATAGTTTAGCATTGGAACAGACAATGAAAGGCGAAAGTTGAATGCAGCAATGGGTGCGTAGGGGTTGCAAACTAGAGAGAAGTAGTTAAAAGGACTAGATAAATGCTATATTATTCAGAAAGGTACAAATGATGTATGGTAATGCAGTAATGAATAGGCGGGTCTTGGTTAAAAAGCTCATTCCAATTAAGTGATTTAGTGAATGGGGAGCGATGTAACGTTTGGGACGGGCTTACGCGTTTATGCAACACATAATATATGAGATTAAGGATGTGCAATAGAGGACTGTTTTGCTTAGCCTTGGCTGAAAAGAACGGATATTCTCTGACTTCATTATTCATTCACTTTGTTACCTTTAAAATATATTTTATAACTATAATTTTTTTTCCTCAGAATATCTTTACCCAAATAAACTATTATTCTACAATTAAAGAGCTATATACTAGTCTATACCACTATAGTACTATATACGTCCATTGCACAGCTTGTACATTACGACAATTAGATACAAGTCAGACTCTGTGCTAACACGTTCTCTCGTAAAAACCAACCACCACAACAATCTACGAACTTCCGAATGGTCAACTGCGACTTGGACATAGGTGGTAGTAGCATCGGCAACCAACGTACAATAACCAACATGGATACCCAAACCATGGCGGTGTACAGCGTCGCATCTTACGCGAATCCATTACGATCTCAACAAGAGTCTCTCTTGTGCAATCCCTACACGGGCGCGTACGTAAATCAACAGCAACAGATAACCCCGACCAGCGCTTTCGTTAAACAAGAACGATACAGCGTCGACGATATTCCGAGCTCCCTGGGTCAGGGTAGGAGCGAGGGATTCGTCTACGCCAACACCAGATCGGCGCAATCAAGTCCGGCAAACTCTCCACAGACATGTCCTTCGATTGCTCCCTCTCCAGATATGAATAACTCTACTACAGCGCAAGACCGGAAGCAGGAAGTAGAAGGCTATTGGTCCAACGCAGCTACAGTGAACAGTAGTGAGGCCCAAAGTCTTTGCGACTCGTCGGCGATAGAAGAGGAGTGCTTTAACGAACTGATCGACAATTACGACGCATCATTTTCGCAAATGAATTCCATACGTCAACCGGATGGCAGCTTCTCCACAAATTACTCAAATACAGGACTGACTCCATTAAACCCAAACCAACTACAGAATACCTGCTACAGTCAATATCAGCCCCAGGTACCAGAGACGCCCGGACTTTATCAAACCCCTTCCCATCAGATGCTGGCCTACAGATTTTCCAGCGAGTCGGAGTCAAATCTTTCCTCCGATAAAGTTTACTCTGTTCCGCAGACAACAAGCATCCTGTCGGGCGGCGTACCACTCGAACATTCCTCCTGGAGTTCGTACAACAGCATGAGCGATGGAAGCGAGACGAGCGAAAGCGAAGTCAATTTTTCGAAGAAATGTGTTATTACGGATATGGCGAACAAAACACGAACAAATTACAAGACTTCACCGACCAGCTACAGCGATTCGGAGATGCTACCTGATGGCGATTTAATAACTATGTCAGTGCGGGAGCTAAATCGATGGGTTCGCGGATGGAGGTACGAATATAAATTTTTTAATTTTAGATCGGGGGAACAGGTGTAATGTAATAGTAAAAGTAATACCAGATAGTCCATGTGCAATCAAGGTGGGTGAAAAAATTTCTTTGTATAAACGCTTCAGCAGGCAATGAAATTTGACGAGTCGAGTAGCCCAGTTATATTATCAATTAGTTCTTGTACTTGTATCGTAGTTTCGCAAGACTAAAAGTAGGAGTCCACATAGCACAGCTAGTGAAACATCTAGGTGTAAAGCGATACGGCCAGAGTCTAATGAACACGCTTTGTTTCGGTCCGCTGAAGGAAGTCTAGAGTCTGGCCCTACAAAGTCGACCCGTATTAAGTTTCTAAACCATCTTATCTAAAACATTGCAATCGTACATTACAGTGTTCTTTTATTTCTGCAGCAAAGAACAAGTTATTGCGCTAAAGCAACGAAGGCGAACGTTGAAAAACAGAGGCTATGCGCAGAGCTGCAGAAGCAAGCGAGTAATGCAACGTAGCCTCCTTGAAAACGAGAAACGCGACCTCGAAAGCCAGGTAACGAACAAGTTATCATTATAACGATAAGGGTGGTACTTTTTCTTTAGATAACAAGAAATACATTATTTTCAAAACATACACTTTAAAAATCTTGTGCGTGAAATAATGGTAATGAAAATAAACTTAGTTAATGGGGTAATACAACAGTTTGTATGTTCCAATCTGAAATCCCAATTCATCCCATGAACTTAATTCTCCCATGTAGTAGTCGGTTCTATAAGTCATACAAACCAACAAGATAGTGTTTGTATAGTGTCTACTGCTACTACGTAATAGATGATGACGACAAAGCCGCATTTATGACGTAGTAGGGAGCATGACGTAGAATCACTACTCGCAGTGAAGTAAAAATTTGTAAATACTGAAAAAAAAACACCAGTCATTGTATGATGTAAGCCTATAAGAGGTTTTGCTGAAGTGTTTAAATAATGGTTGCCACGCTGTAACCCTAACCCTCAACAAATATATTTGACCCAAGTTTGAACTTATTTAGAGCTTTAGAGCTTTAAGCAAGGGAGTTATAAAGCGTCAATATTGATATGCCTTTTTACCAGCTCGTCTGTAGCAGCAAAAAACAAAAAACGTAGCAAAAAACTTCTGTTTGGGAATACATAAGTCCATGCCAGCTTGACAGTGCGGCTCACCAAAAATACACTAATCTCGAAATATCACGGCAACTATATTTCACTTGTGTCAATTCGGCCATAAATTTGCTTGATTTGGTGTGTTCTTCAAATAATAGCGGTTAATTAATATTGAATTTCCCAAAACTTGCGTGTTTACCCGCCTTGACCGCTGCACGTACGCATTTTTGAGAGAAGGGAGCGAATTCGAGAGCAAGATCGGGGAAATTAAACGGCTCGTTGCGGGAAAAAAGACGCTTGGAGTCCTGGCGTGGAAGTTAATAATTGACCCTATTGTTTGATTTCGAAAGTATATTACTTTATAGCGAATAGGTGAAGGATCAAAAACACGATGCGTTATGTATGAGTTCGTTTATTAATCGTTAAGAGATTTTGCCCAAACACGCTCATTATATCATTTTGTACCACCATATGATTGAAAAGGAAAGTTCGTCAAATAAAAATCTTCGAAATAAATTGTCAAATATCTAATATTTTTCGTTTTTTTTCGCAGGTAAATTATCTCAAACAACACCTAACACTCACGATACAGGAAAGGGACTCGTACAGAGCCAAATACGAACGACTGCGTAAACTCCATTTGGAACAACAGCAACTGATACACCAACAGCAGGGCCAAGCGCAGAGCCAACCGCCGGGACAGTTGTTACAATGCGAAACAGAAATAAACACATCCATGCATAATTTGACGACAGATTTGTACCTATAAACCAATGGTCTCCTAGCTGGAATTCTAGCTTATTTACACGTTAACGGAGACACTGGAAGACAACCTTTCTACGTTTCGTTACTGTATTATATGCAAGTCTGATGAGCCAAAATTGCGCTGGAACGCTTTTATACAAAACTGAGTTTGAGATTACTGTGGGCGAAAATGAACAACAAAATTTTCGCGTTTTTTTTTTAGCGAAATTACGATATATGCTATTTCGCCTTCTAATTTTCTTTCTCCGCCATAACTTTTTGTTATATAGAACAAAGCTTTATTAATAATGTACATTCCTCCGTAAGCAAAGACCGTTACACATATTTAAGCCTTCTGTAAGTGAACTACGTCAGTTATTCGCCAAAATGTCATCCATGACCTTCGACATTATCTCATGACCTAGTTATGTTCCAAGTCACCAGTTCATTCCCACTGTTATGCTTTTGGATGTTCCACTTTATTTACGTAAATTTCTTACCATAACCCTCCCTACTCGCCGCCCTTCGACTTATCTTTCTGGCAAAGATAAGCCGGTCGTTCTATCTTCGTAAGCGATGAAAGTAAACAGAGTTACCGGAGGAAAGCGATTTGTTTACGCCGAACGACTTAACCGATAATCGATCAAATCAATGCGAAAGCGGTCAAAATTACAAACAACTTACTGTTGAAGATACAGCAAAAACGTAAAACTCTAGCATTGTGTTTTTGTACATATTTTTTGAAGTAATTTCTATGATATTTGTCTTATTTTTGTGTGAATTTAATCATAGCATTCCCATTCTACCATATATAGACTGTATAAATATATAAATGTTGAATACAATACTGTATTTTATTTTAAGTGTTGTTCAGTCTTCATCACCACTATCTTGTTACAAGTCGGAAAACGTCACGCTGGTCGTGTACGGCTCTAGTCATTATCTAGGTCAATGGTTTAATGTTCTATTTTTTTGCCGTTACACTCTTTGACGCCCTCGACGATATAGGTAAAAGTTTTAACTAGGCTAAAAGCTGCTATCGAATGATTTTTTGCTGTCGGGCCGTATAGCACAACCAAGAAATGTGTGTTACAAATTTCAATTCGTTTTCCATATTGTTTCTTTATCTACTTTTATTGTCGTTGTTACTTTTCCGATACTTGTTTTACTCAATTGTCAGTAAATAGATGTCACCATGTGTTTAAATGTCTTATTTCTCGAGCTACTGTTTGGTCAGGAATCAGTGTTGCCAGGTTCAGTTGAAATATAGTGCAAAATTCTAGAAAAATTGGGTCAGAAGGCATACAAATTAGTACTAGAGAAAATAAAATTTTCAAATTTTAATAACGTCATTTAATTAAGACAAGGTGAATTAATGGAATATGACAATCTTTGAAGGGGGATGAAAAACAGCGTTTGTCAATAATCCTTGTCTATGCTGCATCTAGGAACAAGCTCTGGGGCTGATTGCCGACTTCAGTCACCGACAGCTTCAATTTATACCACTGCTCAAAATAGACATAGGTGAACCTTAGCGCGGAGTTTACATGAAAATCAAAAGAACTAAGGTGTCTTGGTCAAATCTATTGCTACCAGTTACCACTAGCTCAAAACCACGTTACAATACCACCTCAACCGGTTTAGTTCGCATTTATCCGGTAAGTGCGTAATTTGATACCATTAGACACAAGACAAATGCACCAGAAAACAAAGAATCGAAAAACAACAAGTTATGGGAGGTCACCGTGTAAGATGCTAGTTCATAAACAGAAAAAAACCTCAGAGGATCCTAGAAAAAAAAACTTTACCAGTGGGCAGCTAACAACTCAGGTTTAAACCAAACGAATAAGAATGTTTCTACATAAAAAAAACACTGAACGTTCTTGACCCACGACTTCAAACTGTATTCAATAAATTGGTTAGTTTAGGGAAATGGAAAGTGTTGCAATCGCGTCACCTTGCATACTTGCGACGAAGCGTAGCAAAGTCGTAAATGAGCCGCGACAGAGGGCAGGGACGGAACTGCCGAAAACCGCTCGGAACCGTAATGTATATCTCATATGCTATATGTTATATGTAACCATAAAAAAATTGCTGAATTAGGGGTCGCGCAAAGTTTGCGGGGTAATTCAACATCAACGGGAGGGGGTTACTTAACAACCACAATGTGTGGGGTCGGAGCAATTAGCAGTGTCGAAAAAAAACTACACTGAAGAAAACCGAAAAATAGAAACAATTTATTTGCTCTAACAAAAAAGTATCGGTCGAGGTCACCCACCGAACCAAACTTAAATCCACCCAACACGTCCTAATCCTGACACGGTAACCACAAAGAACAAACTGTTAACCACGAATACGGTCACTCGTCAAACTTGCAAGCTCATTATGGTTTGACATTAGTTGATTTCGACATTAGTCTGTAACGTTACCAATCGAATAGAAAGCAGAGTTTGCGAAGGATTTCTAACTGATAACTTGCAACGGTAGCTGACACAAAACCACAGTCACATATCGTCAACGACGATGGAATTAATTGGCCAAATCGTGTCGAAATCGCGTCACATTGACCGCAAGCTACCATTCTCCCATCCCGTCCGTCCCAGCGCGGAGGACTGCCGTAAACATCGTGGCTCTACAGCAGACAAGAAGATTAATGAATTAGATCGAATCAGAAGCAAGCGATTTTGATCTCTCTAGTAAGCTACCGTCGGGCTCAAAGTCTTCGCGGGTTTACACTATAGGCACGTTGGAGTGAACGGGTTAAACGGGCAAGAAACATAAACAAATCGACTAAAGTCGAGAGCAGGTGGTGGCAATACTTGGAAAATAACAAGAGATTATGTCAATTCATATACGGATTAACTAATATTATAAATATTTTCGGCAACACAGCAGTAACAACTGATGTCTATTAAACCAACCACGTGTAATGTATAGTTACAATGGAGTTTAAGCAGCTATCATAAACAGAACCTATATAATGTCTCATACGAAATCCTAAGGTAATTGCGTGCTTTCAACAAGTATTTTGAACATCAAATGCATTTTGGGACAAAATATGTCAATGATAATACTTGGTGGTGAAAATTCACTATAACCCCAGGAAGAAAATCGACGAAACTTTCAGATATCGTGGAATATAGTCTTAAGAAACTTTTGACGAAGTTAGAAGAGAAGCACCCTAGATCTTCGTCTTCAAATAGGCGATAAACTTACTGTGGGCCAGAATAGAAGAATTTCTGAATTTTTTTTGCAAGTAAAAATAAAATACCTATATATTCGATAAAACACGCGTAATTCACGATTTTGTATTTCAAAAAATTGGCTGATCAGTTTCCCTCGGCCCTCTACTCACTATCATGTCTTCAGTCGTGTATATTGCGTTAGTAAGCAAGACGAACTTTGGTTACCGGTGTATATACGAAACAGACGCCGATTACCTAGTAAGTGTTGTTTTGCCAAATTTATTTCTGAGATTTCTCTTGCTTTCAGAATAGCTATCGCAAACCGTCACTCAAACTCAATCAGTAGTTAAGTGCTTGATGAAAAAATGCCATTAACTAACTGTTCTCCTATATCTAATATTCTATTGTGCAGGTGTGATTTATGCTTTGTCTGTTTACTGCTTAATTAGTAGCGAGCTATTTTTGTCTGAGAGAGAATGCGTGATATGCAGCAAGTAACAGAGAGATAACGTTAACCCGAGGCGGTAAAAAATTCCAAAGAAAGGTGTAATAACACGGACGACGAAGGAATGGCGGTTGTGATCTGGATGGGTATCTCAAATCCCAAGTACAAGTCGTTTCGTTATATCATTGACGGAAAAAAAGGTGGCGCAAATAAGGGTGGCGAGAGTAGATCTAGTAATTTGTGATATCAACTGTCGGCTCGAACAAAATGTGACGTATCGCATAGGCCATAGGCCATAGTGTATAATATATTACATCATAATAATAATCTTGTAGGTTACATCACAGTATGACGTCACGAATACACGATCTGAACATGGAGTATACGTACTTCAGAAACCCTACATACATGCACACAGTATGATCGTAGTATACAGTGTGAATTATTAAAACTAACAACATCAATCTGATTAAGGCTAAGAGCACCATGGTGAAATTCTAGGTTACTCCAGTAGCAAATCATAATGTACCTCTAGGTCGCTTCACATCCCCGGTATCAATCTTAAACGATCCTCTATGAGTTCTTCCGTCATTTTCCAAAGTTTTGTTGCAAGTTTTCTATCTTTAGCCATATCAGACGGTTCGCACCTATAGCAGTTGTTGAAATAGAGGCCGCCGACACCCTCCAGTTCTCTGGCGGTCGCGACAAACACGGTACAGGCAGCTCCTTGCTTCTGTAAAGGCAAAATAGAGACTTGATTGAACAGCAATAATATGTTGACCTTGTATACCTTAATATAGTGGTTTTCAAACTTTCTCTGGTCTAGGTACATTCTGCCAAGAAAACTTTTGACGCGGCACATTTGATTCTCTAGTCACGTTACAACTAATAGAAATACTAGCCTTAAGCCGAACCGTTATTTAGGAAATGTTTTAGGACAAAAATTTGACGGCACTCCTGTGGTTGTCTTGTGGCAAAAGTTTAATTTAGTGATTCCACCACAACCCGGTGGTGGATACACATAACGGATATCATACGACAATTATACAAGTGATTGGAAGGAAGGAAGCTTTTGAGATTACGATACAGGCCTACTTGCATAAGATGTGTAGAGGTCGTGTCCTTGATTCTATAATAAAGTTAAGTGAAAAATCAACCACTTATACATGAGTGAACGGGGGTACGTGTTAAAGGATGAAAGACAACATTTGATCAATGTTTAATTTGGCAGCGTAGAAAATGTCGTGCAACTAGGAGATATCTAATCCAAATAGTAAACAGAGGTTTTACCTCTCCATCTGTGGTGGCGGAACGGGAGTAAATTAATCGAGAAATAATGGGTAACCGAACTAATCTTCAATACCTAATCAATGGGTCATTGCATTTTTGCCCAATTAATAATTTCTTTACACCAGAGTCTTAATATAAACGCATATTCAGAATTTGAATATCGTAGAATGTGTCTTGCTCAAGAAGTTGGCTCACTACAGACTCCCCACCGAGGAACATTCTTTAAACACAAAAAGTCACTGGTTGCTGGTTTCATCTGTCAATTGATAATTTTATTAAGTTTTCTATTCTCTTGCAATGGGGGCATGTCCATGCTTTCAAGTACAGTAGATACATTGTCTCCACTTCGAATGCGTTCAATATCTGATTTTAAATACACTTCAACAATGCAATAGCGACGGGTAATTGAACCAATACGAGTTAGTAATAGGCCTTACTTCATCTGCAGACAATCATTGGCTAGACGACCTAGCATGCGATTTCCGTAAAGGACAGTACCATGCGACCGAGGAAGGCGTTAGTAAAAATAGTAATTAACAAAATAATAATTGTATCGGCGGAAACGGCGCTGGAAATCGTCATGAGGCGATTCTGTTCGAGTCACTGCGTCATCGGAAGGTTCGGGCAAGGCTGTGCATAATTCTTACTGTAATGATATTACTTAAAGCGCTATAATATGCTTATAGTCAAAGACCAATACCATTAGCAATACTAAAACCGCGAATTGATATGGGGAATGGAATGAGTCGCGCTCGGACGCTACGTCATCTGTATGACGTAATATTTCGAGAGAGGACTAGGTGAAATGATACTCGCAAAGGGTGTGTAGGACTATACGAATATCCCTTATCGATCTTTCTGTTGCTTGTTCGTAAATAGTATGCTGGTACTTATTTGTCCCAGTTAGGGTTTCGGGTGATGGAGTTTGGACGGGCCGGGAAAAGCCTATAGAGTATAGACGTACAAACTATATAGTTATAGAATAGGGTGCAAAATAACAAAACTGACGCCAGCTGATGATAGCAGTTATACAGATATCATGAAAAAATAAAATGGAGAAATTTGTTATTGCTGATGATTGACGCGTACCTTGCTTTTCCTAATGACGTAATCAAATATTTACGACTCTTACGTAGCAATGAATTAGGGATTTAACCGCGACGTAATAAATCTTCAGGAATTTTCTCTCTTTCCGCATCGACGTAATTCGGAACCTTTTTATGTATTATTCAAATGCCAGTAAATTTATTACTTTCTAACGGACGTCCTTCGTTCTATGAAACAAAAGAGCGGGAAACACCTCGTCAGAAGAACTGGAATTGTGTCACTATTACGTAATATCCGGTCACCGATAAATTCAATGAATAAATAATTACTGGTCAGTGTAGGTTAACTAACGGCGCATTCAAACTACAGTACTATAAAAACAGTCATAAAGGCAACAATCCGCTAGTCAGTGTAAGTCACTAATAGTGAAATTTAAATTTAGTTTCGTATCTAGAGAACCGGAAAAATCAGATTCCAGTCACATCCGGTCCAAGCTTGCCCGGGGGAAAGGTTACCAACCTGTAATAATATCAATACATGTATTCCTCATTCCTCGTTTAACGACCACTCTCATCTACGCCCGTTATCATGACTGCCCACCAATGGGATTATGGGGGTATATATTTACTGAGTCGACTGAGCTTCTGGCGTTGCAAAAATTACATTTGAAACATACCATTGTAGGAGAGCGGTGTTTGAATACCATCACCGTTAGAAACCTGGATTTCCGTTGGCTATATTCAGGCATATCATACTGATTGACCTAATACATAGCTAGTTCACAAATGAATGGATGTTTAAATAATTAACTCCCTATACGATAAGTAATTACATTGCTGAGCCACATTACCATGTTATGGATTGTTTTGCTATGAGATAGCTAAGGAATGCCTTCCGAAATTGACGCCTATCAATTTAGAGGCATCCTATCAAATTACTGGACGACTTAGTGGTGAAAGTTGCATGAATTGCCTTATTGGAGGCCTTATAATGAGATTAACTAAACCGCGTTTGGAATGCCATTATGTTAAATACGTGATACAAGGCAACAACATTTTTGAGAAATAGTTGATAGCCTGGCAATCAACAAATATTAATGTAATGTACAACAAATTAACTGTTAATGTACGTAACTGCTCCGACTTACGCATAGATTACTGGTCGTAACCCCGAGACGTTCTGTATATGTAGCAAGGTTTGAACTCAATTCAAATACATTATCGGTACAGTCAGCAAGAACATTTCTCTCAAAAAAAACAGCATGTTAGCGAAAAAACAATTCCAATGTGTACATGTGGATTAGAAAGTCAATCAAATGGAGAATTGGGAGTCGCCCGCGGTGGGCGATCCGTGGTGAGTTTAAATGCTGGTTCGAACCATGTTGTGATGATAACATTTAGGTACGAAATGATTAAGTATTTGAAACAACTCAAAACAAATAACATCAAAACAGAGTCGAATTCTTGATGAATATTTTCTCGGCTTTATATCCGTATATGGATCGATACTACGATATTTTCGTCTGGTGATCAACCTTACGATCGTGGTCACGATGCTTTGGTCATTGTTGTTGATTGGTTCGTGACTATTTTTTGAAGTATTTTCAAATTTTAAACGTGTGTGTGTGTGTACTCACTGTTTTTATATATTAATCGTTTGTTTCATACTTTGTTCTATGAGTGAAAATTTATAAAGTGAGCACGGATATTTATTAAGGTTTCATAGGCCTCGAACTAGCCTTATCCGTGGAAGAACCTGTGGAAAAAACGTATCCAAAGTGTAGTCTTGGCGACACAAAAATAATAATGGCGATATGCAGAGGTACGTTTTGTATGCTGCCTTGATATTAATATTGAAATTTTACACACTGCAAACAATATACTACCACTACACCTTACTATAAAATTAATTTGATTTTTTGGAAGATAACAGGTCATTACCGTATATAGTATAGCACTAATGGACGGATATTAATAGGCAAGGCTGTTTGTTATGAAGCTCGTTTGTTCTTTCTCCAATTGGATTAGTAGTCAATTCTATTTTAAGGACTCTAATCGCAATACGTGATCTTAGTAAGAATTATATTGGTCAGATGGAACGACTCGAAGTATTCGCAATTCCCGAAATCACATTTTATACAATTTTCATTTTTCAGAATTTCTTGGAATTTAATATAAGCAGGACTATTCCGTTCCTATCACCAACCATATTGTGAGCATGTTTGTTCGTTTACGTTTTTACTTGATATTTTTACTTTGAACTCAGATGAACCTGCGGAGAATGGATGCTACTATAATATGTGGCCTGTATATTGAATGTCTTGTTTTCAAAATAATTTTTAGCTTTTCTGAAATTTTAATTTCAAACCATAACCCAAATATTAATGTAGACTGTAGGAAAGATGTCTTATGCATTCGATTACACATGAAATGTGTCATCCTAGGTTGTAAGGGGATGGTGGATACAGGGAGGGGGAATAATTCACACTCTGTAGATTGCATCTTTCGGATGCATAAAGTTATCTTATGCATAAACGAAGAAAACTTCTGGTTCTGGTAATCTCTATATGGCATCGGTGCTCACAGACACTCCTGATTGAGGCCTTGGCTAAAACTAGCAACAAATTCCTTCGAAGAGATTAGTGTTATTCAAGACTAGAAAGTTTGATCGTTATCGCTGTCATTAATCACTGCAAACCGCCAAAAAATGACCGCAACTATTTTACCGTTTTCTCTCTTCGCGTGTGTGAGGGATACACAACTGACAAGAGACGGGATATGCATCATTTAGTACGCAGAATGGAAACCATGTTCTTTCTCAACGACCCCCAACACACGAGTGGGTGTCAAAACAAAATACGTAATAGTGCGGGCTGCACAAAGGGGCTGTATGTGGTGTTAATGGCGCTAATTAGGCAAGGAGAACATAAGTAAATATTTTGATAACTGGGTAAAAACTATCGCAGAATTTTTATATTTCAAAAATGGAATGGAAATATGTAAGTAAGATTGCCTTACAAGAAATGTCATTTATTCAATCCCATTTAAAATAAAAAATCTATTCAACCTTACGGGGGCCGGTCAACGTCAGTCAAATGGCTGTATGTGGTCCGCGGGACATGCTATGCCCAGGTCTGTCATAGACCGTTACCATACTATACCTATCAACGGGCCTCATTTCATTCAGAGAGTTTTATAAACACCACCCCACCTGTGTAAATTTTCATGTTAGATTTTGGTTGCAAAAATTTTCACCACTATCGACCCACAACACGAAATTCCAGGAACTAATTTATGACGCAAACCGAGGTTCCGCTGTACCTCGCAATACGTTCGTCACGTAACGTTAGGTATGATGCGTGGCGACTTTTCTGCGAACAATTTCGATTTATTTACGAGATATCATCTAAACAACATCACCGATGAGATTATGTACACAATCATGACATGACAACAAGAGTGGTTTTCCGAGAATAACGAGAAAAATATTTCTTCGAAAGAAGACGAAGGCTATTGTGATACGACTGTTCGTAGAATTCATTTCATCCTTGCAGAAACAGGGATATCCCAGATAAGCGGAAGGCATGCATGTAACACGATACTAAATAAACGCGGAAGCAAATGCAATACTACACGTCAGTAAGACAGTAAACAAACCTCTAGAAATAGAGTCAAACGAGGCGATAGGTCACGCATCATCTACAGTTTGATACTTACATTTGTATTTATTGTTTTATATAGTATCATATTAATTATGAATGACGCTATTCTTGGGATTGAGCAAGCCCTTCATTCTGCTTGCTATAATCCTTATTTTATATAGTTAGATAGCCATTCCATTTTCTTTTATCACAGGCCACTACATTGTATATCTATATATATATATATGAAGCATCATACTTCACATTCCCTTTCCAAGAATGGCTCAGTTGCTTAGCAACGAACCGAGATGACCCAAAACACTCCAAACAGACAGTTCATTCGCGCCATCGGCAAAAACCGCAAATAACTGGGCTGCAGCGGAAATAACCGACGCCCCCTGTTTGTCAGTACTGTATTCCCGACGACTGGGAAGCCCAACGAATTCTAAAATCCAATGTCGGCCATGTTCCGACCATTTTGACGTGAATTTCCCTTGCGAATATGTAAAAAAACCTAAACCGGCGTTGATGGATGTCGGACGGTTCCGACATGCGACAATGCGAGAAAAGAGAAACGAACTTCCGTCGGTAAAGAAAAAAAACGCTGCCAACACTGTCATCGCTTCGACAAACAGAAAAATAAACATACACGACCGAATGAGAAAACGATAATTTGATGAAACGATCGTTTAACTGCCTTATTAGGTTGTTGGCGTGAAGATAAGTCGCGTTTAAGAGATGAGATAAGAGCAGTCTTATGACATGTGGTAACGTTACTTTATACAGTTGCACCTCGTTTAAAGCTGCCCCAGTTAACGTCGTTCCGTTTTTCATCGCGCAAAAAAAATGAATTAAATAATGCAGTGGATGAAATTCATCTCTAGTGATTGTCATGGAGTCAAAGTTCTTTTGCCCGAGACTCGGATTCAACTCGAGTCGAGTCGATACAAAACTACCAACTATTTCAAACAAACCAAGTCTATTTTTCTGTTGAACTTATAGGAATAGAAATGCTTCAATTATCTAGTTGACATATAACGTTTGACATTAAGTAAGGAGATCGCTGTTAAACAATTAAAATTAGATCTACGTTGAAGGAGCTCAATTTTCCACCAGGCAATAAATATGACATTCAAGCCATAAACATTCTATGCGATTACAAGTCGGTATTATAAATATATAACATTGATGTAAGTATCAATAGACCCTTACCATGGTTGAAGTACATGCTACGTTTTTTTTTAAATGATAAAAGTGAAAAGTATTTTTTTGGTTTGTCTTACGTCACCGATTTATTTTCTAGAACCACTGCCCTTCCGGCACAACGCTACTTTTAAGATAATCATCTACGGACTAAATTATCACTTCTTTAATGAACCAACAACTACCATTAAAATAGAGGACCAATAATCCGGCTACCAGAAAACCGGCAAATATTGAGTCTGGATAGTTTTTAATATGGCTGCCTGTAGTTCGATGCGCGACCACTTTGCTTTGGTCTACGTGGCGTACACATCCTGTATAAGTGTATATCATGCACTGTATATTATCTTGTGGTAGTCTATATTTCAATAATTTTCATCGGATTAATACCGATCAAACAGACCCTGTTTTAGAACTGAAAGCTAAAATTTAGTAAGTTTACAAATTCTACAGTTTAAAGCTATATATTTTTATAAGTGTATTGAAAAATTCGAAAATAGAAATATAATGTAAATGCAGAAATATCAAATCTAAAAAAGAAATCTATTTTTTTCATGGAATATGTAACTATTTTGTTGTCTATTCATAGAATAGGATCAGAAAAACTAGGGATCTACAGATTTTTTACATATTTTTATTTTACCGTACTTCAAATATTTACTCTAAATTAAATCTAGGTAATCCGTTTATACAATGATCTATATCCTATTGTTATGAACTATTTCATTAAAAGATTAGCGAACTTGAGTTGTGATTTTGAGCTGTTTTTTATGGTAAACTTGTCTAAAATAAGATGTTGATGTCTAAGATAATTTGTTAGATGTTTGGATGCGATTTCAATATTTGCCATAAATACGCTAGTGGTGGGTATAAAGCCAAGTGGGAGAACTTGACTATAGATACATCTCTACATCACAGAACTCCATTCCAACAAGTAAAAAGGATACGTGCAAGGTCTAGAAGGATTCTGACCAGGATATCAGTTACCTGTATATTGACGAGAATTATCAATGAAACGAACGAACGAACGAAAATTTGAAGAAGACCAGCGCCCAATTCCAACAAAATCGCAGAATAGAAAGAAAAACATGTCGCAAGATTTGCACCTTTACTTCATATCCTCTATTAGTTTTCTTTTATTCAATTTAATTTTATTTAATTTTATTTACCGCAACGATCGTGACCGACTCGCAAACCACGTGACTAAATCGTGCATGACAAAGTTGCCAGTAAATACCAGGAGCAAGCGAACGGGTCGTTCGGCACTGACAGGGAGTCGAGCGGCGACGGAAGGGTCAAGGCAGCGCGATAGGCAAAACAAGCTTGATGTAGTGGAAACTGAAAACTTAGTCCGCAGATTAACTGAGTATCAGCAAGATAATCGTGTAATCTGCCGCAACAATTAAATGGAGAGTTGCTTATCACAAAACACAACCGATTCTGTTTGTTGGTCTTTAGTCAAAGCCTTGATGATCTTCCTCGTGGTGTCACGCATCAACATGATGTCCATTAGAGAGATCTCCAAGGAGAAAATAAAAGAGAACAGAAAACTTCTCCATCAAATTTAATACCAAAGTGTGGGTGGAAGGAATGGGTCTGCAACACATACCCAAAATACGGAAGAATGGGATGACCCTGAGATGCCAGAAGACAGATGAAACTAATTGAACTTAAGATTCAGGGCCTTGAATATCAGAGAGGACTTCGACATGAGAGATCCAGTACAGTAATATTGATCAAAATCTGAGATGCAGTGGTTGATTTAAAAAAAAATTGGATAGATCTGTCATGGTTACCCAGACCCCGTTGCTAGTTGCGATCCCCGCATTCGGGGCTCAAAAATGTAATTCCGCCACTGCAGATTACCGAGGCGCTAGATAAATATGGGAACTCCATATGCTACTGCGCTCTTTACTTCCCCATACGATATTCAGGCTCGTATGTTGGAGGAACAAAATCGTCACACTAACAAACAAAAAATTACTGTAAAAATACAAGAAAGTAATTACAAGCCACTGTACAAGATTATAGAAATAGACCAAAACTTGAGTCACGATCATCCGGCAATCGCACGCACGATTTTTTTACGGAGACGCGAATTTCAACAGCGACAGCGACAAATGGACAAGACCTTGTTTACCAAATGTCATGTTACTACAAGTTAATTTACTATGCTATTCTGTGTTTCACAGATACTTGTTTACGACAAACCGGGACCAAGAAAAACCACTCGCGACTAAGAAGGCACTATCTCGCCAGGCACAAAATGGTTCCAAGTCCCACCGAATAATATGTACGATATAAAGTTAAAAATACAACTCTAAATCGTATTGTTTGTTTATAATCTCTTGTAATCAAATTAAAAGGTGTTTTCATGTGTAAGCTATAGCGTAAACGTGATTCGTAGGCGGACAGCATCCAGATGTGGTGGGACTTTTTGTGCAGTTTGTACTCTTATCGTTCTCAATGTTACACAATTAAACTATGTGGCTACAAAATGGCTGAGGGCCTCGTCCCGTCTCTCTTAGCATGAAAATCCGTATTACAGTGGTGCCTAAAGTTTTTAGCAGCATAGAGAAATTTGCAATATAATTTTGATTACATAGAGAGGGCAAAACTTGTATTAATATGTAACAGTCTAAAACTCTAAATAATATTATAAATATATAAAAAGTTGATATGTATTCATGCCACAGCGAGCCCAGCCCGTACGCTGATTTAATTTGTATTTGTATTATTCTGGGAAGCATCTGAACCCCCCATGTACAATTCGGTAAAGAGCTAACGAAGAAACAAACTATCGCTCTTATATAAAGAGATATTTCAAAATTATATACTAGGTTATTCAATTAAAACAGAATGAACTCGCTGTCAATAACACCGGCCTCCACTTCACGTGCAAAGAACGGATGTGCTGGTAATTATATAATCGCTTGAAAGACAAATTATTTTAGGCGGATACACATTATTAGTACGAAGATAAAGCTAAAATGGGAGTAAGAGAGTTATGAATATCGTTATTAAAATCATTTGTTCGCCAAATCAATTATTATTTCATATGGAGGATTAGTTAACCTTATAACTTGGATCGATATTATAGATAACGCTTCGAATTGTATATATATACAATATAATGGTATACAACTCACTATTTTCGGATATTACCGCAGGCTCCGCAAGCGATGTCGAGTCTATCGCATATTTTTATCTTCCGCACCTTCGTAGGTATTACGCATTAAATTCCTATTTCAACAATAGAAGGCCATTATTTTGTATGCGATATATGTTTCTTAAAATAGATCTTACGTAAAAGAACGTCATCACCTACGTCAGAGACGATAAAAGGGCCCGTCCTGCGGCGGTTAGTGGGGAATTTAGGTGAAACGAGCGAACTGGCCGTAGGTGTCATAGACGACTTTTGGACAGACAGTACTTCCTGTTTAGCTGAGGTCGTCTGCGACGGAATAGCGTACAATGTTGCCAGATTGGACTACAACTAACAAAACGGAGGAATGTCCAGCGCTACTGTAGTTTGAGTTTTGCTATTGGCTAAAATGCGCTCTTATTAACTATTTATTATTTAATTATCTTTTGAAGCCACATTAAAAATAACTATTTCCAATTTATTTTATTACTTTTGTCACAAATTCGCTACTTTTAGTTCTTCAGCTCGCTATTTTCACCAGTCGAGATACGACAACCCTACTAGTGTACACGTAGCGCTGTTTTTCCGTGGGTAAATAAATTCAAGGTTTACAGGCCATCGGCGTTAAGAGGGGCCAAGTAACTGAGTCATATATCGGTGTTCCACGCCATTTTTAAGGTCAATATGCCCACGATTTTTGTTGCTTGCCACGGTCCGCTGGGTCTCGGATCAAGTAATGGGAAAATGATGACCTTGTCAGCAGTAGATCAGATTTTTATTTTGGATGTTAGGGGGCGCTAGAGAAATCATAACCATTATTTCAGTCCCTCTGGTTGCCATGGGGTTTTCTTAGATCATGCATTATTCTGGTCGGCATCATTTGGTGAAGATCCGTTAAGAAATAGCGACATTGTATCAAAACGAATAGACAACCAATCAAACAAACAAAGTATTTTATGGATATCATCCACAAAACACTGTTTTGCAGTCATTTGAGCCAACAGGATTAACTGATGGGAGAATGGACGGGGTTGTCGTCGACTGGAACTCAGACATGGAAAAGGTTCAGGTCAGTCACGCTTTTATGCGGTTTTACAGATAAATCCGATGGAATTAAAGGTCAATGCATACAGCTAACGCAAAAACAGCTTAACTTCACGGCTTAGCTAATTTCCGTGAATTGCGCGTAACTACACCGCCGAGGTCAAACACTAGCGGGTGACCTTTGTCCTGCATTGCGACCTCCGACAGGATATTCAAAAGGGTTTGGGATCTTAGGGTATTTGATATAATAACATGGCAAATAATTTGGTAGAAGGTATCCGCTAGTGATGAAAAATTAAATTTCATTTTTATATTTGATTCATATGGATAACTTGGTTTTCTTGGACGTCGTTCAATAATCAAGAACTTATATTCAGTATATACGATAGCTAAAATACACTGTAAATTATTAATGGGTTAGGTTGACCAGCGACAAAATATTATTACGCTTGACCTCCTTTGATTTGACCTCAAGATTTTTAACTTTAACTCTACAATGTCTTTAAAGGGTTAATCCGCCACAGTTACGATCGTGAAAATTGAAAGCATAAATATGAAAACTACTTTGTGTTATGTATGGCCTTAAACGATGGACGAATTAAAACTATAGACAAAGAATTGCGCATGATCTATTGTTCAAAAGTTCAAAACAGTTTTCGCGGCCAGACGGAAAAGTTCAGGAGTTCAAATGTTTGCTGTAAACTCGCGAGGTCGCTTATATAACGTCACCGAAAGATACGGAAGATATTCTTGAACATAATCTGGACTAGTAGGGTATATTCTGGACTAGATATACCGACTTATTTATGTAAAACACAAGGGAGATATAATCTGGTCTAGGGGGGTATATTCTGGTCTAGGGGGGTATATTCTGGGCGGTTACATCGGCGCTAAAACTAGGAAAGTGTAGGTTGGCAATTCATTTCTCAAAAAGTATCTGGTACAGTAATGACGAAAGAAGTCTATTTATTTTTTAGCCAATTTGTTAATTGTCAGTCTCGAGGGAATAGGAGTGTATCTGATTGACTATTCATTAGTTGACGGTTGAATTATTGGAATAAAGAACGTACAACAAAGAGAAAACTAATCTCTAGAACCTTGAAAAACTTATCTCATATACACTCATACATCAGGAAATTTCAATCACAATTGAACGAAATTCTATGAAAATAAAACTATACGATGCGGATGATTCTGGAAAAGCTTATTAAGCAAAGCGGTGATGGTAAGGAAAGTTGAAGTCGTGCAACAAAACGAAAATGAAATTGCATTTACATCGATATGAAACCACTGCATAGCCAAGAAAATTCCGAAATAACTCGGCATATCGAGTTACATCGACCTATTACAGTTTACGGTTTACTGGCGTATACCTATATCGTCCCAAAAACCACTAGCAATATCAACAGACCGATCTCCTTTCCTGGTAATATCACTTTCGTGTATGTCTCACAGACCGAAATAGGACGAATGTCCCGATCAAGGCTACCGGAGATCTGCCGTGCTTGACTCCTAAGTTGGAGCTCAGTGCACGAACTGGCAACGGGTCTTACCAAAATAAACGGAATAAGAAAAGACCAACCAAAACAAACAATACCACTGTTTATGTAACCAGACCGTTTCGAAGAATCGGCTCAATTTGGATACACAGCAAAACTACGGTCGTGATGTATACGTGTAAATTACTTAACCCAGTTCAACACTTCAACACCCAGTCCTAAATATCAGCCTGATAGGGCCGGAGAGGGTTAGGACTTCAATAAATTGAGATATATATTTCAATGGCCGATTAAGGTGCAAAAAAATTTGAAGTGCGGCTTTTGAAAAAGGAATTGACGAATTGTACGGGCTCAATTTAGTTATCGACTGTAAAGTACTTAAGTCAAATTCCTTCAAAGAGGCATCGACGTCCACAGCCATTGCCATGCCTCGTATTGTACAGAAATAACCCGTTCAATGCCACTGGTCCTATAAAGATAGCGTTAGGCTAAACGGGATCACAATAACAATAGTGTATATAGGTGAGATAAGTTCTTCAAGCCATATAAAATGAGTCATTAGAACTCTCAGATAGATTAGATTCTCTTATCTGATATTGACTCAGAACTGGTAATATTTACCGCTTCGGAACGCGAGTAGTATAGCGAAACAACGCCATGCAGAGTAGCTCTAAGCGAGATAATAATGTATATAAATCGCATAAGCCAGTGTGATCGTATTACAACGGAGTATTTCAGCGTGACATAATGACATAGCAATTTGGATAACGAATGCTAAAATTGAATAAAATAACCAAAAAACATGATAATATTCTCTATTATAGAATATCAACGATGAAAATAGCAATGCTATGGTTACTACAGCACGAATTTGTAACTTAGTTAAAGTAAGACTTGAGGGGTGAATCATGCTGATATCAGGATTGTAACATTTACTGTTTAGATTTTTTATCAAATATAGTAATCGTGCTTTCGTGCCGCGATAAGGATTTTTTAAGAAGCTAATTGTCGAAAGAACAGCACGTTGAAAACCGCATAGGAGACCGAAAGGACCAAAGGGAAAGTTCGACAGGAGGTCACGGAGAATCGTCCTCACGCTGGCAAATTTAGTAAGAATACAATGTAGGTTATGGTAAGGTAAGCAAGATATAAATAGGGAAATAAGGTATTAGATATTTATAACCATTTACCATAACGATTACATCATTTCACCATTACAGACAAATCTGACAAGACCGTGCAATAATTCAGAGTTCCGGACATTCTCAAAATTAACTAGCAGGAGCACACTTCCCGTCGGGCAGTAATAAATTGACTCTGATTTTTGAAAATACTAAAAAAATACAGCTCATTGGCTCCAAGTCAAAGGGAACGGGCAAATCGCATCAAGTTAATTTCAATTTATCCGCACATTTATCTTAATAACGATTTGGCCGGGTCAATTCATTCGCAAATCCGACCAATCGTATCCACTATCCCAAGTTCCCAAGTAATTTATTTCCGCTTAGCTTGCAAACAATGTATAGACTCATTAGGACCGTCACCTAGCAGTCAATACAAACAAATAATAATAAACAATAGCTACAGCCATATCGTTTTCCTCATTTATTACACCACCAAATTTTTGTAACTATCTAATCGAATAATCTGACGTCAGCGTCGAAAATCACATGACGACCGAGTTGGCACGGAGGCGGGAAGAAAAAAAGACGCTGGTATTATTCGCGCCAAAATACGTAATCTCATTACGACAAAGGCATAACGGTAGTTACAATTTCTGAGCAATATTGGTGTGGCTATTTTCGCGCTCGCAAGACATGCCGCAAAGAGAATTATTCATAATCGAAAGGCTCGGAATATTATCTAATCTAAAACGACTAATTTCATGTCAAGGAATGAGATGTATAGAATAAAAGAAAAAAACCAAGCACCATTTACTTTCGCGTGAGAAATAAAGAGCCGGACTGTGTTTCACAAAGAACTCAAAAAACGGTATATCGTTTTCCGTCGATTTTTCTAGGCAGTAATTTTAGTTTCACTCTAAAATTTCCGTGCGATTTTAGTCGAGTTCAACGATATATAGTGTAAGCAGTTTTTTGTGCTACATTTTTGGCACGTGCGGTGACGCAACTTCTCGGAGGTGTGGCGACAAAATACAGAGGCGGGTCGTGGGCCTGGCGATCGGTATGCTGGTGAAAATGGACACACTCGACTCGACTAAAAGTAAAGAGCATTCTGTAATATACACCAATTTATGAAATATACATTACCGAGTATTTTCTCCGGTCTCCCCACACTCACGACACTCGGTTAATGAACTTTCGGAAATACACACGAAACGACTACGAGAAATTGAATTTCTAGTAAAACAGCAAGCTTAATAAGTAACTTTTATTTTAAGTGGTGTATTTGGTGTCAAATATTATGTGTGTTTAATTTTGAGATCAAACCGGGCTACTGTTAAAAAGAACAAAGGAATGATGTGTTGGTACTCAAATAGCTACGAAAGAATCGGTTAATGAAGGGTCAATTACAGAAATTTCAGTTGTTAATAGTATTATCATGAGCAAACTTGATTCAAAAAGAATAAGTCAAATATTTAGAGAAGAAAAATAGTCATAAGAGGCTAATAGAAAATTTAGTTACGAAAGAGCTAATGATGGGAAACTAGTATAAAATTAGGTCGATAAGAGCTAGGGACTAGAAAAACAAGAGTAGATGGGAAAGAGAAATTAACAAAAAGTATCTTGCAAATGTGACTCTCCTCCGTAACACTTATCATGTCATGCCACAATGCTACTACACTCATTTGAATGGACCTCACAATGCAATGGCGTGCATATGAACTCATCCGCGGGGCAATAGCTCGACATTGGGTGAAATAATAGCACTGCAATTGGAATCATAGGCAATATTAAAATATTGTATGGTCGGTAATTGACATCAACTGGGCCTAATACAAGTGCATATGCCAAAACATCTGTTGTATTATTGTACATTATTACTCCACAGTCTTGTAATAGCAACAAGCAGTTATTAATTAAACATTTGAGGTCGCTAGTCGCTACCACAAAACGATTAATTGCAAACAGAGGGTAAACTACGACAACGACATGCGTTATTACTTCTAGCACTAGATTCATATTCATATTCAGCATTTTTCAAAAACGCAATCGTTTGCATTTGTAGGATTGCATCATGCCACATCTCACATGGCGTTGTTTTTTATGAAGGTTTATTACGGTCATATTAACCCCTATGCAACGAGACAAACTAAGAGTTAACGAGGTATGAGCTTTTTAGCCTTGAGGGTTAGTGTGCAAGAGTAATTTTTTGAAAATTTGTAGCAAGCTTAGAACTGCGAAGGGTGTGACCCCATGAGTATCATTTATCCCTAAGCTTTAACCTGGGGGTAAATTTGGCGAAGACCCAATCTACAGCTTCTAAGTTCATTATGACAGACATGAGGAAGTAATTTTACAGATATGCATACACTTTGCAAATAAGTTCGTAGAATGTTTAGGCAACATTTTGCCTGGAATAATCTGAAGACTTATTTGCCAACGGATCAATTACATCATTTGAGCAATTAAGTATCAAATATTATTTGATCATCCCTAATAAGAAGTGACTCATGTAATTCATTCCGTGGAATATTGGAAATTAATATGATTAGAACAAAGAACTCCGCCAAAACTCCCTTCCACTCGGCTGGACGTCATGAGTGATCGAACCAGGCCTTCCTCCGACCTTGTTTGTTTACAGGAAATAACAGATTTAATACACAAAGACGGCAGGCGACAGAGGAAAATTGCAAAGATCGCAAATTTTGCCCAGGCATTAACTACTTCACGTAGCCTAGGGAAGGCCTCAGCAGTGTAGGTCGCCAAAAGGGCGCTAAATGTTAAGGACAACCAAGTTCCGCATTACTGGTTGCTGCGTTAGCGACTTTTACGACAAGCTAATTAATTTCCGATAAAGCGCGCTCGTACGAAAGCGGCCAAAAGTTCAGGTTCTTAATTCCTTCCATTTCAATTTTGCTTATGTTATCAATTCACACGGATTGGAACGGAATTTTGTTGTTTTGTCGGGACCTCGTATGCCGTGTTGCACGCAAAGTTTCTGGGCTTTGGAACAAATGGAGTGAATGGATTAAACAAATTTCAAAACTTCAAACTCTTGATTCAGAATTGCGCCCAACTGCCACCCAGTGTTTGCCATTACGTTTGCCCAGTGCCAGGTGTAAAATGGTTTTCTAATGAGTGAACGAAATAATTTTAAGAATAATATATCTGAAGGGCTCTTGAAAGGGATAATGAAATTATTCAAGATGGTGGAAAAATGTTTTAAGGGGGGAATGGATAAAAATATTTTGGAGGTAATGAAGGGTGTTCATATTGTTTTATTTTTTTCGAGTGAAAAGCATTGATTGTATTTAACGTTGGATAAAAAGCTTGTAGAATTTTTATTGATTAAGTTATACGGTAAACCTTACTACTTTTCAGCCACCTGCAACATGATATATGGCTACGAAGTTCCTACATAAACTCCCATAAATCCACAACGAACTTATTTGCCATTCAAAAAGTAGAGAATCTTGACTGAACAAAAAAACGGCCTGCCAAGGAATATTTTTTTTCTGTTTCGCTTTATTTCTCTCGCTTTCCTCGACGTAGAACGAGCGACGTCGTGCGAAGAATTTTTAGAAATTTCGTCATGTGCCGTTCGGGTAAGGCAGCGCGCTACATCGCCTGGGTCTCGATTGAACACGCGTGGGGGCCAAAAACAAATCGCTCAAAGCATATCGGCTATTATTACCATCAATATCTGTCGTGTTGCGATATGGGCGAGTTTCCAAAACTTTATTACCACAACACTCGTGATCGTGTTGCCATAATTGAATGCAATTCACTCCCAATTAAATCCACAAGTAGTAGTAGTATGTTATATAAGATCGTTGTAGTCAGACTAACCCTCACACGACACCTAAAAACATACAATAATCTGGTCTAGACGCGAAATTTATGAAGTTTAGTTTGACTTGACATTTGAATCCTTTTTGAGTCATTCACGAGCAAATTGTTATTTAATTGATTTCCTCATTAATCAGTGTTGAACTTTTCCAAAGGGGTGAATGTTTGGTAAGACCCTAATTCTCCCATAACCTCATCCTGTGTTTAAGAACCTGGGGTACTGTACTCCGGGCTACTGTACTGTTTAACATTTATAGTTCATAATATTAATTTTAGGACCAATTTAACATGCCTTATGGAAGTAAATGAATTTCATTACCAGAAATTCATCAATTTCAAATCAAATTTTTCATTTTCAGACTATTTTTTTGAGTAGTCGAAATACATTAATTTTTAATCGGAACAGACACGCGACCTATGGACAGAAAAAGGCGAATTCAGGCGGCCCCAGCCGGGTTAATTACTCCTATTCAATTAATTACTCTGAACAATCCCTAGTAGTTCCTGAATTAGGGCATACAACAGTGTTCCCATCAAAATACATTTCAAATAGTAAAGTGTTATATATTCTAATCTACAGAAATGATCAGACGGTTCATATACACTACGGTACATTATAAATACGGTGACATAATCTGTACAGTTGTGAATTGTGCTATAGGGAACACGGCCGACTAGAAGAGTATAATCAACCGTTATGTCATTGTCACATGGTATTTTGCAATTTTCTGCACGGGCTTGCATATCTAGGCGATTACGTAGTGTGGAAATCCAAAGTACATCTTAGAAAAAGGGAAGGAGTTTCTTTAAACTTGCATAACCACGATAAGGCCATAACATGTAGTCTGCACGCAAATATACTGCATACTAAAAGAACGAGCAAAAGAACGAACTAACATCCTATCTAACATAATGAAGAGTTAATAATAACAATCGCTAGGATTACGTAATTAGAATAGAATACGTCATTTAATAGATACATTTTTACTTCGGTGACGTATTTTAATTATGTTCTTTACAGCCATGTAAAGGCCGTTGCTATATAAGGATTTAGTTAGCTACAAGCTGGCTACAAAGTTCCTAGACTAATCGAATCCACTACTCTAGCAAAACCGTTGCGAACATATCAGCCTATTATACACTTGTACACCATGTGCATATCTTCGAATACGATACCGCTGCCTGGAAGGGAAGGACGGAAAGTCAGAGTGACCACGGGACTGGAAGGGTTGACATGGGAGTAATAGTATTACAATATAATAATAGTTGGGAAATTGTATATATCTAGATTCATACTTTGGCCGCTAGGCGCGTTAGAGTCGTCTTAAGTAGAATTCATTTGTGTATGTGTCTAGGACCCCAAATTTAGTAAAGATCCGTTGAAAAGTGCACAATACTTTTATGGATAATATACATTTCAAAATTGCCCTATGTATTTTAGTTACCATGGTCACGTATGCACGTGACTTTAACTATTTTTATCGTTCTGTCTTCCTTGCATTCCGCCACAAAATTATTATTTAATATAAATTTTCAGTGCTGCTAAATTTAGATCTCGAACCCAGTTTATTGAATTTTCGTAATCAACCAACATATATAAAGACTGGCTGACATGGCGTAGGTGCTGCGCATGAAAAATTCATTGGAAAAACAGAAGTTTGAAAATAAAATTACTGGTAAAATTGTTTTTAATTATTATTCGCTTTTGCCTCGGGGTCGTCCACAAAGACGAGTTCGAGAGTGATGCAAATAACACTAGGCGGTGCTAACTATTACTCAAAATCAGTTGAGTAAGAGAGAATATTGGCACTTTGTATAAGATCGTGACTCCCTAACTCTGTTTAGACGTTTACATGAGAACCTATTCTGTATGACTGTACTAACATTCTGATCCATAAACGTAATGATGTGCTAGTTATCAAGCCGACTTCAAATCGGCTCGAGTCTCGGTTAGGACTTGACTAAGACTTTTTTGTAGGCAAGAAAATATATCTCTACTATCACATGTTGCTCAAAATTATCGTACCCCTCATAGTGTGTGGATTCAGGAGAGCCCCTACAGCTGTGGGTTTCGGGGTGCTGTAAGATAAATATTAGAAATTCTCGACAGTCCTGCTGGTCTCAATTCCAAGATTCCAAGTTCCAAACACCGTCACCCCTGGTAAGAAGAGTTTCGGTTTATAGGTATCCAATTGTCCGAGAACTATGAATTGTAATATTTGCCAGCTTACTGTAGTTACTGTATCAAACCCTCACAACATATCAATACAGAAAGACACACCAAAGACTAAACATACATAATGATGAATGACAAGCCCTTCAGTCATCTGGCAAAATCTCACTGACAACAAACAATAGGGCAATTATCAGCACTCTTATCGAGCGTAATCAACGATTGTTATCATCATGTATGATAAGAAGCTATGCATTCGGCAATCAGACTATGATCTGCATGTCAAACTAAAAATTAGACAGCATACGACAACACAGTAACTATCGTTCAAGTTGTCTCGTGGCCAAAGTCATTAATCATCTTGCGATATTGACATTCTACGGGTGGGATAAGTGAACCAACAAACAACCGCAAATGGCACGACAATTAATTACGGCCGGGTAAGTCATGGTAGAGCAAAATTTATGCACACGGAATACATGAAAAAACAATTATCTAAATAGTACAGACGCCGCGTGAAAGGTAGAGTCTGTTTTTGCAGCCGCATCTCACCCTCTTACAATAGAAAAAGAAAGGACTGCGAGGGAGGGAGCGTTCATGAGCAGGAGAAAAGTGACCCGGACATAATTACTGGTTTCTATCGTAAACACACTCACCAATTAAAGCAACCGGCTAGGAAGCGATTGCATCAACATGAATGGGACTCCGGTAATGAGGTTAACACTACGGAATGTTTTGTATCCTTGTGGCTAGAAAGTTCGTAGTTTTTTTTACCTATTGTAACCTATAGCTATAGATTTTTAGCCATCGTGCATCGTGTGTAATAGAATCTAGATGACAGGTATTCGTACAATGCGTTCTCACTGCGATGGCTTATAAATTCGCAGCCTATTTACCTACTTGTTATATGTGTTGAAGTCTACATACTTACTAGCCAAACACGCTATGTCACTATCAACGTCTTATTCATATTCCGTTTGCTAAAAACTTCAGTAGATTTACGTCAACTCATAATACTCGATGCCAAGAATATGCTCAAAGATATGGGTGAATGAGAGTGAACTTTAAGGGCTGGTGATTTTTGGAACAGGGTAATTAAGGCACCGCATTTCTCCGACCACGCAGGGGAGCGGATTTAAATTCGATAAGCAAACAGATAACTTTTGTTTAGCACGGTCTGCGCAATCTATCTTCATTTTCTCTACCGGCAGATAATACACAAACCGCATAACAAAGCTCCATGACCAAAGCAAGCAATTATCCAAAGAGTAAATTCAGTGTGAAAGCATGCATTTGGCATCTGTACAATCTCTGGAAGATCAAACTGAACCATGTAACAAAGCTAACCAAACACATGGTGAAATCAAGAATAGTATAGATTAGGGATACATGACTTTTTTTTGTCTCTTTCCCCTTTCACTAAATGTCCGAATTCCATTCACCCCCTTTCGAATTCAAATTCTCGAGATTTCAAATGATGCCTTCCAAATATTATACGTAAAATACAACAAATTCCCCTCTTGTGAAAAATTGCCACCTAGTTGGGAACCTCAGGTCTAATCCTTCCTAGATATGTAAATAAAAGCTTAAATCAAAGCCACATTTGACAGATCCACGGGTTAGAAAGTGTGCATTCACACCAAAGGGGCTTTACCTACTTAAAAACATTTACTGGGTAATATGGATTATGGATATATTATACTAGCAGATCGATCCTGTCTTGTCCGGATAAGCCGTTGACGGAGCTTCAAATTCATTTTTGGTCGTTAGGTGGCGTTAGATCGGCCTGATAAGATTTCTGATAATTTTCACCTAACCCAAACGATTTGTAAACGCGGGCCATCTAGCGGTGACTTTTTGATTGCCGATATGAATACGGCTTTGTTAAATAAAACACGCAATTTATATTCAGCTTACTTTAAATTGAGGTAAAAGAAAAACTTGCCCCTCCCTAGCACGCATGAATGGCAATGACATGCACTAAAATAGTGCCCGTGTTCAAACATCTGATTCTTTCATAACACGGACTCAAAAATACAAGCCAAGCTCGTTAATATTAATTAACCAATTATGGCAACACAGGAAAATTGTAACTGCAACTTTCATGCTTTCAATTATGCAAAGTGATCGAAGTCTTGCCTGATTTCAACAGAGCGCAGTTTACTGTTAGGCGAACGAGATTATCTGTTAAGACTGAGATACATCCATAGTAATTACTCTCTTGTGCCATATAGCGGAAACTATTATTTCCATATGTTCCTAGATGACACATACCTGCATCCCACACAAGAACAATGAATCTAACACGAGAGACTTTTCCATATATACAAACAGTACAGCACTTGTAATAGAAGGTTATAATACGTGAATAGTTTTACTTTACTAAAGACAATATCACTAACACTATCCAACTCAACCGAAGTACAGTAACTAAAACTATCCTGAACACTATAAAAATGCCGTATAGAAAAGCCTTCACAACTTTCTTGAAGCACAGTACTAGCAGCTAATAGCTGAAATTCAACTAAACGACTTAATGAATATTGCTACCACTCACCATTGTCTTCGTGAATGGGCGTGCTAACAAAAATATCAGCTTGTAGTACCATGTGCTGTTACAAAGCGAAGTATACATCATGTTACCAGGATGAAGACTATTGCAGCTGACACCGTGCGAACGTAATTTTCGGTTCAGCTCATTGCTATTAAGTATAAACAATACAGTAAGTAAATATATTTAATAGTGAATATTGTATAGTGCTGGACAGGGTTAGAGATTAAATTCAAAACCAGCAAGTATCATAAATAGCCATTTTACCGAAATTTCTGGAAAACGGATAAATTGTCGCTATTTGTAGAAAGTAATATTGATGACGCATCTCACCTGAACAATATGTTACATAGTTTTGTCCTGTTGTACTGCGAATACGCCCAGAACTCATGCTGCAAGGGATTCAAGTCTTGAAGATTGAGGTCGCAGCTTTTGCTGTCAAATCTAAAGCAAAGAAGATCGAGGAATTTCTCGTAAAGATGGTTTACTACAACCCGCCTCAATCACAACTAACTTACGCGCATAACTCGAGTGTTTATTGCTATGATGGGTAAATAATGTCAACCAACCTGTGTGATTCTGAAGAGACAACAACCACTCTCGCGGGAGCGCTCTTGATAAGCATTTCAGTGAGCAGTTTCGTCAAGTAAAAATGACCAACGTGGTTGGTCGCGAACGTCCTTTCAATTTTATCTTCAGTAAGAGCCCATGGCAATGCGAATACAGCGGCGTTCAGAATGAGGTAATGCAGCGCCCTACACAAAAAAATAAACTAGTTAGTGTTTCCATTATGTGACAGCTGCCAAATTCAAATTCACGATTTATAATTGGCAGTTCATAATGCTATAGCTACTATGCTTAAGTTTCTATAGTACTCTGCTATTTCATCTTCTCTTTATTCTCCTGCGACATCTAACTCCATATATTTATATAACTCACTTAACTTCAACTCACTTACTACTGAAATAACCTGTGCTTAGTATTACATATTCAGTGCGGGAGATTTGAACATCACTGCGCAACTTATATACGTTATGACACGTGTATGGTAAGTGATATGTGCTTTGATTCATTCCCATTAACTTACAGACGGCCTAAACAGCAAATGTACACGATGTGACGTATTTTTTCATTTATATTGAAATCTTTGTGGCTTACAATATAAACAGCTGTTATATTTCGTGAAAAATTATCGAAAGGATGAAGATCCGTGGTTATATTGTGCATATGTAAATTTATTTGAGAACTTTTTCAAGGTAAAGTCGCTCTGGTTCTATTTTTAAATTTTCTAAAACTTGCAGCCGATTAAAGAATTATAACAAATATGGATATGAATAAATTGATTTTTCACTATAATAAATGGACTGAGGCATGCCAGCAATTAGGACATGACGCAAAGATGTGATACGATACAATATCACATTCTTAATTAATTGAATCAAAAACGGCATTCGATCCTGTTGACAATACATCTCCAGCAAAGATGTTTTTCAAAACAAAGAACAAAAGACAGACAAACAAAAGACGACGATGCGTTCAATGAAAGGGGGATGGCGTTTCTTGTACGACCTTTGAAAGGAGGGTGGAGAACTAGTGTAAAACAACAGCAGCAGCAGCAGCAGCAGCAGCAGTTCACTGCAATCTGGTAGTCTTAACTAAAAGTTGCAGTAGAATGGATGGACTAAATATGCTTTTAGAGGCGCTGTTAAATGTGTGGGTGAATGAAAGGCTCCAGGCTAGTTAAGGTGTGGAAACAAAAACCTCAACATGGCCCCCACAATAAGATACGGAATATACTCAGTCTCCGATTAACGGTATCGGTGAGGTTCTTGAAACCATGTCTTTAACAGAAGGAATGTTGAAACATTATTTAGAATTTTTTTAAATAAAAGTTCGTTGGCACACCTGCGGCAGCCAGTGTGGGAAACACTGGATAAGATAATCCTATATATATATTATACAAAGTCCCACACTATGTATTGTATAAACAGTACTTTTGTTGGGTAAACGATAGCGCGTGCCTTGCTCATGATAAAAACACTATCGAATTCTGAAAGTCCGAAGCGCCGAAACACAATACTCTATTAATGCAACGGAGTTCTATTCTCCATTTGTTTAGTAAACTTAAGATTTCAAAGATTCACTAAAGTAGAAATGGATGGGGAGGTAAGCCGGACGAGCGAAGACGAACTGTTCAGTCTGGATTTTGATCCGGATGATATGACAGAAGATGACATCGATAGGATATGGGAACGAATGAAAAGACAGTCGGCAAAGGAAAGAAAAACTAGAAAAAAATTTGAACTGAATTTGTGCTCTACAGACACGACTCCAACCACAGGTAAAACTATTTTAAAAGCCTTATACCCGCGCCTCGCGAGTCATCTAATATGCGGCGTGTAGGCTAATTTAAGATATTAACTATAAATGGTTGCTACCAACTTTTCAATAGAAAAATTATATTATGCAGATTACAACGACACTCACTTCACAATACCCTCCGATAACCTGAAACAGATAACTATGGACAAACAGCAAGCAAAAATTCTACAGATGAAGAGAAGCAGACTAAAAACATATCTTACACAAGTACGGTAAATATACATGACATATGATTGCTCAGCTTTTTATATCATAGGCAAAGCTTTTGCAATAGCTTAACAATCGATTATTAGCACAGATAGTCTGCAAACTTAATTAGTCTATGGCTCCATTGGAATTTTTAGTTGATTCGCAACCTGTCACCCATTTAAGACCCATCACCATAAAAGTTAACTCCTAATATGCCATCATCGATAAACCACTACAATTTAACTACTTTACCAAAAAGGTCATCCTATACGACAACGTAGGCCATGACAGGCTGCTCCGACAGAAGCTCGGGCAACTTCAGAACAGACATAGAGTAGTGGACAAGAGAATTAAAAGAAGAAAAGAGGTCTTCGNAAATTTGAACTGAATTTGTGCTCTACAGACACAACTCCAACCACAGGTAAAACTATTTTAAAAGCCTATCTAATATTTAATCTTAAAATCTAATATGCGGCGTGTGGGATAATTTAAGATTTTAACTATAAATGGTTGCTACCAACTTTTCAAGTAAAAATACGGGGTGCAACTGCGACTGTGTATGAAAAATACGATATTCCTACTAATGACAAAAATTATATTATGCAGATTACAACGACACTCACTTCACAATACCCTCCGATAACCTGAAACAGATAACTATGGACAAACAGCAAGCAAAAATTTTACAGATGAAGAGAAGCAGACTAAAAACATATCTTACACAAGTACGGTAAATATACATGGCATATGATTGCTCAGCTTTTTATATAATAGGCAAAGCTTTTGCAATAGCTTAACAATCGATTATTAGCACAGATAGTCTGCAAACTTAAAAGTCTATGGCTCCATTGGAATTTTTAGTTGATTCGCAACCTGTCACCCATTTAAGACCCATCCCCATAAAAGTTAACTCCTTATACGCCATCATCGATAAACCACTATAATTTAACTACTTTACCAAAAAGGTCATCCTATACGACAACGTAGGCCATGACAGGCTGCTCCGACAGAAGCTCGGGCAACTTCAGAACAGACATAGAGTAGTGGACAAGAGAATTAAAAGAAGAAAAGAGGTCTTCGTCCGCAATCTCGAAAATAAACAGAACGAATGGACAAAGTTGGATGCAAGGGCATCAAACAAAGTAAGAATTGAAAATATATATAGGTAAATGAGCGGAAAAGAGTCGTTGGCAACTGTGAGGTGGTAATTTAGGAAGAATTCTATCTTAAATTCCAACATAAAATACACAGCATGCGAAAAAGCGAAAAATAGAATTCTGTACTACCGAGGAAGCGTGCTTAAAGAGTTTGGGTCAGGGTCCATAGCCGGATAAAGTAATGCCAATGGCTGATCTAACTAGCTATATAGTTAAGTATTGGTATCTCGCGGATACAACTTTCCTAACTATCTGAATTACTTTCAGCTTGAACCAGAAATCTTACCGGATTTGAGTTTCAAATTTGGACGACTATATCACTCTGCGGATTATCCTTACCAAGCTGCCATAAAAACGCTCAGAGGTGTACGAGCTCCGAAGTAAGATTGCAAAACTACATGTAACTGAGTTTAGAAGTAATGACAGATGAGCAATGAAATTAATTCAGTGTTTATTTTTAAAACTTTAGAACTTTTGAAATTTTACTTTTTTTATCAACTGTAATGACAAGAGACTTGTAAATTCATCTTGGCTATAACTTTTACCTAAGATTATGTCAGCTACTGTAAGACTTTAGACTTAGACTATGGTTGTGGAGCAATTTATGGGTTCCTCAAGTCCGGGTTGATTGTTTTGTGTGCTGACTCAATGGCCCCGACTTAAAATTAACTTAAAATTATTTATTTAGCAATACTCTGACTTGTGACTGACTTGTTGCACTTGGAGTCATCAACTTAGAAATAGCTCAGAATAAATAATAAACAATAAATTTGTGTTCCACAGACCAAGAGATGCAAAAAAGCCAATCGTCCTGCCACAAATAACAAGAAAAAAAGCTAGAAGAGAGAGTGTTATAAGTGACGCTAGTGGGAGGGAAGTTTTTGTTACGAAGCTACCAAAAGTAAGCCTCTACAATCTACGTCAATTATGAATATTTTGTATAATCTCTCATTCTGAATTGAGGAAATCAAAAATTACTATATTTGTCTGTCTGCTCACAATCACACAGAAACTGCTGAACAGATCCTCTCAAAATAAGTCACACATAATTAGATCCCAAGGGAAACTTTTAAACTATATATCATTGGCTTGAAGGGATAAAGAGGGAAAGGGAGTTCACTATTTACTTCATCTCTTTATTTATATATATATTTAGCAAAGTTGTTGTGTCATTCTCATCTAAATAAATAAAATTAATTCGCCAAAATTACATACATACAAAGGCGCACTGCAACAAGGATGTTTCTCTCTAATGAAATACATCATAGAGGAGACAATATAATTTCTAATTAATTTCATTTCATTCAATTAAAGTGTCGTGAACTCAAAGCCACAAAGGCAGAGTCTGTGTCAGAAGAGAACATAAAGCTAGAAGAACAAAAACCATCTTGGAACAAAGACCGAATGAAGAGGCAAGACAGTGGAGGGATTAAATTGCCTCCTCTTCGCGACGTGGGTAGAGGTAAACGAAGGGCAAAGGGTACAGATAATAACTGGTTGGAGGACGAGCGTTACATCACCCTAACATCGTTGCTGGGACCCCGTTTCAGCCCCAGTAAAAAAATGCGCACTCGCAAACCCATGAATAAAATGCTGACGTCCGGTATAGTGTTAGAGGCAGCTTATTGGTGAACTATCAGTGCAAAAGATTTGTTTTATCACCGTGGTGTTCTTGAGTAAACAGGCCCAGCTGAGGTGTTTTAATTTGTACTTTCAAAATTATCTTCTTTACTTTTCTGTGTTCAATTTTCATCCTATATAATACATGTGGTGTTCGATATTTGAATAATTTAAAGTGGTGATGTGATATGGTATACAATATACATGCTCGCATCATTCAATCATTGAATTGAACAACTATAATTTATATTGATGATCTTACTCAAATATAATTGATCTGGTTTTGTTCCGTTGAATAAAATGAAATTGGGATTTCCTACCTATAAAATCCCACTAGTGACATGAAAACTTTTTAACTCAGCTAAACTGCACCATGCTGTTCTACTCCTCTCTAAAAACTCCTAATCAGAATCTGCAAAAGCCAGAACATTTTGTAGGAATGTCGCTGTGACTATGAAAATGTTCTGTGTTTCTAGCCTTCCTGAAAGTAATGTACTATGAAAAAAAAGGTACTTACAGAGAAGACGACAGAAAATCATGAGCGAACTTCCGAATGCTTCTCAACGAAGTTAGGTCCAGTTCCATGACGAGAACGGTTACGTCTTTCTGATAAAGGCAATGATTCCATGTTACAAATAATTACAGATATTACCATAATAATTTTATGGTACTGTGTTATTTTAATGTCACACTCACCCTATTTAGCTGAATCCGATCGGCAGCAGCCCTTCCTCTTTCTAAATTTCGACAAGCAAGAACAACTTTCGCCCCGTGGTGAGCTAATGCACGTGCTGTTTCATAACCTTTTAAAAACAGGAAATTTCTTAATTTTAATAAACCATTACTATATTAAAATACTAATATATATTAAAATTCATTTGTAAGAATCACTTAAGAACACAGCTATATCGATTACAAAAACATGAAGCACAATATTGAATTAATCAAGTGACCCACCAATGCCAGAATTGGCTCCGGTCACGATGGCAACCTTCCCACTGAGGTCGCGACCTTCAAGAATTTCATCCGCGTAAGTGCTGCCATCGAATCGCTGTCTTAGATCTCTGACTATATTATCTTCCTCGAGGTCGAAGGCGAAGGCTAAGCGGGGATCGGTGTAAGTAGTACGTTTGTTAATGTGGCTAAAAAGGTAAAATTATGAGATAAAATATATATGAATTTGCTAAGAAACTATTGGAACTATAATAAAATTAGGAAATTTTTCACTTACTCAACATAGAAAACTCTTTCTTGTTCATCCACATTTCTTTCCCATCCATATGGAAGTTCTAAAAAACAACGAAAAGATGAATTTATTATACTATAAGAATTCTATTCTGCAGCTCAACATACACATGTACATGTATTATTCACCTGATGAAACTCTTTTTCTTCTTTGCGTCTTCGGATTCTCCCACTGGGTCTTTTTCAGTAAATGGCTGTCAAAATAAAATAGACATACTCTTTATTTATAAGCTGACACAGTGCATATGGCACATCACCTAATTTTTTGTTTCAAATCATAATTTAGTCAGATGTAAATTGGTGAAAGATAAGTCACAAACATACAATATAAAGTGTAGAGCAAAAGTTAGACTACATCGCAGATAATTTTTGGCACCATAAGAATATTTCTTGGCACTTTTTTAACAATATTTCATGCTTAATATGGAAATCCTGCTATTAAGAATATTATTTTACGAAAGGAATCATAAACCAATGAAGGTAAGTGAGTACATCAACTCAAACAGAAACTCCTATGTACACCATGTGCCTAGGCTCGCTATATTCTACTTCAGCTAAAAGGACAAAGGAAATTTTACACATACCTTGCATAAAAGACAAAACCCTCCTGTGTAGATCTTTCTTCCCATCCATGTGGGAGCTCATCGTCGCTATCTGTGTCATAAGATGGTATTCCTTGTGCCATTTTGATAACCGGAGAAACCAGTTTACAGACTATTCTAAACTCTACATAAGATTATGAGTCTGTCAAAAAGAAAAAAAATTAGAAAAATCATGAAATGCAGCAAAAGAACAATAAATGATTTTTGAGTGGGGAAAATAAAATGGTAATCAAAATATACATACAGCAATGCTTAAAGCTCATGATACGTTCCTGAAACCAGAGCGAATCACCGCTAAACGAGGGCATTATAACATTAGTTTATGAGATAAGGCCTTCAAGCCTAGGTTTCTTGGTGATCTAGGCATATCCTTTTTTTCTCAACATGATGGGAAAATAAATTATCGATGTACACATTATATTAAGTTGCCAACGAGTGTAATAGCCAAACAGCACAAAGCAGGGCAGCTTCAGGCGGGATACAAATGTATTAAATTTACTTAATTCTCACTAGAAAGGACCAAATAATTCCTGAAAAAAATCAGGAAAACTTAAACCACAAGAAAACTACAAAATAGTGTATCATGTATTTTTTAAACTATTGCTTAGCCTAACCACCCATCATGCCATTAACAGAATAAATCAACTATTCTAGAATAATTAAATTATTCTGTATAGTTTGAGATTTGAATCTCAAGATTCCTAATTCTATATTGAACATCCTACATCTATATTGAACATCCCACATAGCCCATGTATACTACAGTGATCACACAGATGGAAATCTATTTTAGTAAACTTGAGTAATCATGGTTTACTAGCTCCAATAACTTCCACGTTACGGCAGTCACTCTTTGTATCATTCTTTCCAATTGTACTTCTATTCGTATCTGAAAGTAATCTTTCTTTTTGCAGTCCTGTATTGACACTATTATCCAGGTCATTAGAATCATCATCACCATCACCATCTTTTTCGGAGGTCTTTAAATCAGTTACTCCGTCACCCTTCATTTTATCAGTTGTAGAATCCTCATCACCATCATCATCCTGTTCAGAAGTCTTTATATCAGTTACTCCATCACCCTTCATTTTATCCGTTATAGAATCCTCATCACCATCAGCATCTTTTTCAGAGGTCTTTTTATCAGTGTCTTCTTCACCCTTTATTTTATCAGTTGTAGAATCCTCATCATGATCAGCATCTTTTTCAGAGTTCTTTATATCAGAGTCTTCTTCACCCTTTATTTTATCAGTTGTAGAATCCTCATCACCATCATCATCCTGTTCAGAGGTCTTCATATCAGTTTCTTTATCAGCTTTTATTTTATCGGTTGTCTTCTGTAAAAATATTTCTCGGACGTTGAATTTCTTCAAGCGAAAATAGTCCCTAACGACTGCGACCATGGAGACAGTTCTCACAATGTCAATCAACACAAAAACACCCTGAGATCTGCAATTATACTTCCATGTGGGAACCAACTCCTTCATTGCGCCAGTTACCTCATTCAGCACCTCTTGCCTCGATATGTGATTGTTATTTCTGCATTTGTATTCAATAGTATATTCTTTATTGATGGCAGTGTCTTCCTTAACGAATTTATCAAATTCAGACATGAGGAAGGGTGGTATCATCTTGCACATTGCGTCCAAGTATCCGGGACAGGTGAAATCCACCGGATGCATCCTCAACACATTTCTTGTCCGGGGCATATCGCCGACATCCATGTTTTCCCAGGTCGTAAGTGTCTTCAGTATATGGCTGACCAGATGGCTGGGGATCAGATCTCTACATTTTACAAATATAAGATTATTGCAACCGCTCTTGACTGTTGAAAAACGATGGAATTTTTGAGCTGAAATTTCTGATTTAGCTTTGAGCTGGGACACTTCATTTTTGAGAGCGTTTTCAATATCTTGATCTTCTTTATCCGATGTGGACTCGGGTTCTATGGAAGTTTCAGGACCATAGAGCTCATCGGCGAAATGGTTCAGCAGCCGGAAAGAATCAATTCGACAAAACTTCTCTTTGTTACGATCGTGAGAAATCAAGAAGCCACGCATGCCCACTTCGACCTTGCTTGCCCCGCCGCCTCCACTGTATTTGGCGCGTTTGTAGTTATTGGATTTGTTGGAAGACTTTCTCTTCTCGGCCATGTTAATTATATCTTTCGCTAAGTCCTTGTTGACGTTTTAAAAAACTTATTTCTTAAGAACGGGAGCTATCGAAACGTTTCGCTCGTGCGTGATTAGGGAAAACACCTAAAAGCTAGATAAGATGTTTACGAGGCGGACTTAATTAATCCTCTCGTTACTACTCAATAAACAGATTAAAAAGACCAATAAAGCCATGATTGGTGGTCTCTGTTGTTATATAGTTGTTATTAACACTTTTGTGTAGGAGTTCTAAATATTCCCTATGTTATCGTTCGTTAACGTGAACAATCCAGGAGAAACTAACAAGTAACCTGAAAATTAAATTCTATTGCATCACTGACAGTGGAATCACTTGAGTTAACAACACTGTTAAACAGTATACTGCGAGGTTTTCAATGGAACAAATGGGAAAGTAGAGACTTGGATGGATTGAAAGTCAATAATTATTTCCGGTATATGGCGGTGTGGAGTACATACTTGCTTTCAATCCACCTTAAACGGGCGATTGAACCTGATTCCATCATACAGCAAAAAATAGTCTCTCCGTCGGCCTTGCCTGATTGACAACACATTATCACGCAATTCCGAGTGACGAGGGGAGGAAATTCTGCTAAGGCCCACAATAAAAAAGAATCTGAATATATGTCAATAAGGTAAAGGTTTGCACAGGGTCGCTGTGGTTACAGTATAGTTGATATAAGCATACTCACAAAGCAATTACATCAGGACTCGAAATAGGGAAGTTTACGTCTTCCCTCCGCTACGGTTCCGTGTTTTTTTGATAAACAATTTCTTCTCGATAACGATAGGTGTGGAATGCGAACTCGCGTGGCAACCGGACGCGCGGGGAAAGTAAACTGCGTTCAGGTCGAAGCAGTAGAATTCAATTTGAAGATAGCATACCCGATCATCGGGCAACAGCCCATATCAAAACATCAGGCCTCCCGAACGGAACCACGGCACCGAATAGAAATGTCACGGGGGAAAGTGTTCGCACTTTTTAATCAAAATATTTTTAAAGACAGCATTGTTGTCTATCGATGCAATTTAAAGCCGGCAAATAAATTTAATGGATTCGCGTGGGTGATGTGGGTGATCTAAAATTTTCATTTCTACCGTAATGATGAATAGGACCCCCTTGTCACAAATGGAATTCGCGTTTGGGGTAATAAAACTAAGAATTTGAAGAATGCTTTTCCGCTAAAAGGATTAGCTTGTCAAAAAATGGAAAGGTTCCTTTGGCAGCATGGAAAAATAGTTATCATAGAAGGTCAGAAGTGTAATGGCATAAACCTGGAAGGCGTCATTTCTCATTCTTTAAAGTTTGACAGTAATTGGCCGCATGGATATTCCTTTTCTCTGTTCCACCTATCTTAAAAGCAATACGATTTCATTTCAACTCAATTGTAGGGTGACCAGACGTTTTATTTGGTCCGGACAGTGCAGTGCTAATGTGCTTCCTCTTCCCAGCGTTGTGAGATGTGAAGACGTCCATCTTTTGCCGTGTGAATTAAAAAAAGATTCCAGGTAAATAATGATCATCTTTCATTACATTATCATTGACATTATTTTAGCATTTTCAAAACACTTGGAGGAAGGATCAGGAAAACCAGAAATTCCAATCGGAAACAGGTAAACTCGATCCTAAACTTCAGTGATCACAAATGGACCACCGTGGAAGTAATTTAATGCACATTCGGGTAGAGAAAACTAACAAAGCGATAGATGGTTTATATTTATTACGCATATGCCAATCGTGAATGGCAAAGTAGTGATAAGAAATGAAGCAAATCCAAAAGTACGGCGCTGCGACAAAAGCCCTTTGATCCGCTGTTATGTACCGCCGACACAATATCGACCGACAATGAATTTTGCGGAGATTGGGGGCGATGACTGAAGTAGATGGAATTCATGCTACGTAAATATAGCAAAGGTTAATTTTGATAATAACTTATTGCCGTATGATGTAATATATTTAGAACCGATGTTGTTCAAAATTAAACATACAGTGGCTGACGAGAAAGGATGAAGTACGACACCGTAAATTTCCACCACACATTCGTCATTTTTTCTGGAAGAAATCAGATATTAGCAAAGTACTACATATTTTTACTCCACTCATTCCACATTATTCTTGTATGACATACGTTCACGGTATAGGTATAGGGTATATACGCGACCGCCCTCAGAATCCCTCATAAGACAGGACTTGAGATTTAGAGAGGATGCCTTTCTCACGATGTCGCCAGTGCATAGTAGAAACAACATAAAAAATATTATCATTCCATGTTATGAGGCAGACATGTACTTAAGCCCTGTTCAACTTAACAAATATCATTATGACGTTCTAATATCGAGATTTATATCGTGGTATGTACGTATAAGACATACACGGCGCCATTCCAATCGCTTGGTCGTCACTAGTCTAACAACGTGCGGGGTAATTCTCGCATGATGGTGGACTTTAGTTCGAAAAACGAGTGACGAGAAATATCAGCTCTCTACCTAATATGATTTGCAGAATTCTTGTAATCCTATAATAGGAAAGATGACGCCAAGTCGAATGTATAACTAACATGTACAGTACCTACCCAGCTTGATAAGTGGATTATAGATTCAATCCTTTGTAAAACTATACTTTATCTCGAGGAAGATACTCTGGTATAAATTACAAATTCACTACTCTTAGTTCTTCAGCTCGCTACGTTCAGTAATTCAAATCTGGCAACCTTGCGCTTAGCCTGGTCCCATATAAAATTATCATCCTTGGCAATATTTGAAAGCGGCCGAGGGAATGACAGGATAGCAGGAAAAGTGTTCCTATCCACGATTTTTTTCGCATATAGTGGGAAATTTAGGATGTAAACTATTATGCTACATTACATAGAATTTCCGAATGAACATTTCTACAATCATACTTGCTAACGCATCACAAATCGCGAGTCACTCATTGACATTATTAAACAATTGTTATAAAGCAATTCAATTTATGTTCTGATGACTAAAATGCTGCTAAAATATATTAAGCATATTACGTCGATTGCGATCCCTTTTTAGCCCATCCTCATGCTCATGGTAAGTTTAAACTATAGACCTACTCCACGAATTTATTTGTATGCGACTCGAACTTACGAGAGAATGTAATAACAAAATATAATAGGAATTATTCAAAGACTCGAGTTTCAAGTAAATTACTGTAATTACATGCATTCCAGTCAATTCTGAAGTCGGACTCAAGTTGCAGTCATCACATTACTGATTTTACATATTTCTTTCGGCTACTATTATATATATATTGGTAGTGTTGTCAACGAATGTAATATTGGTTCGAGTTTTGTAGTTCATAGTATTAATCTCTGTCAGATGACACATGGGTATAGTTTCTTGGTCTTCTTCGTTACTATGTGCCTGTGACATCTGATTCCATATTTATATAACTGATTAGAATTCATCTTGAATTTGGTAATTTATTATGGAAAGCCAATTTGTTAGCATAATATTTACTACCAATGAAACTATGTGTGTACGTGTGATGGAGAGAGTAGGAGAGCGCTATGCTAAATACGTATTGAATGACATACCCATGATCTGGAATTGAACGCTACATTTCTTTTCAAAAAACGCGAATATGCAGAAGGAAAGATTCGCCTACACAGACCCATACGTCAATGGTATTCTCGGCAACTATTAACTTGTATTTTTGATGAATAGCAGTCTGTTTTGCTTAATAATACATACTGAGTGTCTGCCCATGTAAACACGATTTCAAATCATTTAGAGCGGCGACGGAAATCGGAGGTTTCGCCTACAAAGAGCGAGATAACGGTCCATTATATGGTGGGATACGATCAAACAAGTGATACACAAAGTAAACTTGCAACGCAAATAGCCAGACGTGACATATCTTCCACCAGTGTTCGACGAAAATGTGATGAACGTACACTTTGTACGAAACTGCCGAAATCAAATCGGTTCAAAATAAAAAAGCTACGATGATAGAGTTGCGACATGGTTAGCACGTTTTGTTGAGAGTTCACCTATCAATCGAGTATGCTTGTGTTTTTTACATTCATACACCACCGCTATGGAAACCCTACTGGGCTAAGCCGATTTCACTAACTCGAACAGAAACACTTCTTCTGATTAAAAGAAGAAATGATTTATTTATTCAGGTAAATTATAAATACAATGGAAACTAGGTTTTATTTACGAAAAATTGTCTATTTTCACACCTCTCACCTTGTATACATTATTATACATGGTGGGAGTTTTAAAAAATAGCAAAAAAATGAGAAATTCAATAGCAGACAAACGTAAGTTATTATCTATGGATAACTAATGGAGGATAACTTCGTAGATGGAATATTCACGGAAGAGATCCTACAGCATTGCTTTGAAAAAAGAAAACAAACAGCGACGAATTATAACTAGCGGGTAATATCACAGCGGATGAATACAAAATAGGTGTGGATTTTTCTTAGGCTGTCTGTAGCTGACGGGAATATTGCAACACTGTTTCTGGGTTATCAGAAGTTCCCCCTTATATAATTTCATATTAACAATACTTTATTTTTCTGTGGTGATGTTTGTGGTCATGTGATACGTCGAATCACTCATACAGGTGCGCTACGCACGGCAGACGATCGTGCGAACCTGGAATAAGTTTCACAACTTATAACAATCAAAACGATCTCTGTGATAGACCTGTCCTTTTAATAACCGGTTTTGATGACGCAATGTTTATATAGTGATCGGTTTAATGATAGGCTTGTCGAAAAGCGCTTTGATTGCGGTTAAATGGCGAAGAGGATCGGTGACAGACACGTGCTCCTTCCCTTACTCCTTATATTATAATAATTTTTAATGCGTGGGTAGAGTTAGTTCAGTAATTACAATACTTTATATCATGTTGACTGATTATAGATATGTTGCAATGACTGAAGTCTTGAAGAAATTTCTCGTGACTCAACTTGACTCCAGTCGTTTGAGTGATTTGACTCGACTCGACTAGTTAGAGAGCACTTGTATCCAACGGAACGAAACTAGTCTATTCGAAAGGTCAAAGATGAGGAGAAATTCTAAACATTAGGTATTTCTGTGGAATTTTTATTTCAAAGACACATTTTTAACATTTTTATTCGGAATTCCCCCACGATATATCAGTATACATCCGTGATTCGTTCTACTGCAAAATGTTCACTACGTCACCATGTCTTCACAAATTTGGCACGGAAGTTTAGGTACATCCTAGAATAATGCACGAACAAAGAAAACATGTGCTTGAGCTCCCAGTGGGTCTGTAAAGGATGAAATCCTACATGTACCCAGTATATATATATATATCGATCGGATGGTTTGGCTACTGCACAATATTATGGGGCATTATGTAACACTACCATAGAACTCTACTATTAGGAGGTTGGGTGAATTTATACAAATATACGCCTAGCATGTATTCGCTTAGGATGGAGTATCTATAATATTCATTGCCTTTTCAGTAACTGTGAGTCGATATACAGTACTAAAGTTTTATTTATTTTGAAAGCGCCTTCTTTGTAATGTTTGTTACGAACCTCTTATTTCCCATAAGAACGTACTGGTGGTGTTGACTTAATCTCGTGGATATGTTATGGCAAGCTGTTAGATAGCGGCCTTTTACATGAAGCAACTAATAAAAGCGGCATCTTTTATCTGTGTCTGTTAATCTCCAAACATTGTTCGACTCAAAGCAAAAATTTGACGTTGCGCAGCAGACTTAGGCGCTGAATCTGCCAAGATTTCTTAATGTGTTCGATTTGAAACAGTGACGCTAGCGAGGAATGCTATACATGTGGTTTCTACCTAGGATTTGGAGCAGTGAATATCAAATGGGAGGTACTTAGCTCCCAGGGTAGGAACTCCAAACTGAGAGAGAATTTACTCTGTAAGATGGATATATATAAATATACAATTAAATAGCAATACAGTACTTAACTAAAGGAGCTGCCACGAATTATAAAGTAACAACACTAAAAGAAGGATGAGTTTCATAACACTTACTAAATTACCATGTCTATTCCCAAGTTAATTAAGCTTTTTGCATAACATAACGTAATTCTTATGAGACTTATACACGTCATTAAAACTGGTTCAAACAGTCGAACGAAGCTTTACTGCAGATATGAATAAGATATTGCTCTGCAAAAGTGTCATTTGAAATAGTGAGCAGCACTACCACCCTCATAAGTATTATCCAATCTTTTGTATGTGCAGTTTATAAGACATTGTCTTTTCTTTTACAACATTCTAACACTATATTGTACAGAGGGGCGTAACGTTTCCCAGACACGCTAAAGGTGAAAGTATAAAGCATCAATGCTTTAATTAGACGGCTTTAGCTCGTCCTGGATTACCGAAAATGTCAAATGAACCAAACTTAGATCTAGCAACAATACAGACTTAGCAAAGGTGCCGATAAAGGAAGCTCATTATACATTATACACTTGCAACTAAATATACTAAGGCTTGCAGCTGAATTCTTACTTGGGAGTGTGAAAGAGTCAAAGTACCCAGAGTTACAGGTCACATTAATCCCATTGTGACTACAGGTTACCTCAGTTGCTCATTTTATTTTAAATTGCCATCTTATCAGCAATTATTTATGCATTCATATTGAAGGCAATATATAAGTATTGGATAGATAATTCTATGGTCAATAAAAATGAAATGAGCCGTCCTCGTGTTAATTTCGTAAGTCTAATGAAACTCATCCTTCGTTTACGATGCCCTTCCTAATTCGTTAACCACATCCACTTTAAAGGTTGTGTACAGTATATTGATATTTCATTCGATATACACAGTGCACAGAGTAAATTCTTCCTCAATTTGGAATCCTCCTCTTGACTCAATTTACTCCCTAATTTCTCCTCAATCTTCTCCTTCTCCTGATTTGAAATTCATTCGTTTGCTAATCATCGTGTTAGTCTGATCACGTAATAGCTACCTTACGATTGACTTTGTTGTTGATCGAGGATGCGCTAACATAAGTAGCTGTCATCGAAAATAAAATTTGTAATAACGATAAAGTTTAATATCGGGCTGTTATTAAACGCTACGGATTTACATTACGTAATACGAAGTAAGGTAATACCCAATAATAATACAACGCATCAAATCTGTCACATGTACCGCAATCGCTGTTTAATATAACGGGATTTATCGGGATAACGGTAGCGACCGGGCGAAAAGCAATTACGGAAGTGGCTAGGACGTTCTGGCGCGGAAAACAATCTCCTTGATAAGTCACGCCTTGCAAATATTACTCAGCCATCGGTAATAACAAAATTAGGTTGAATTAAAGCAAAGACTTATGCTCCACTAACCGTTCGAGTAATAAAGGTCCATAAAATATAATGTAATAATGAACTGTGGACTAATAAAGTCTGCACCGCCTACGCTTCTTATCGTGGAAAAAACAATATTGTAGGCACTGAATTTCGCATATCCGAATCCAATATAGTGGCAAGTCAGTATACAATTCTCAATTAAGTATATTACACATTGTGGCCAGTTAACCCTTATGTGTCCAAACTTGGTCAAATGACTTGACCGAATGCGGTAAAATTATCCCCCGTGCAATAAAGTTCAGTTAGTGTTGGCCTATTCTGGCCACGAGTAGAAATTCTAAATATTGAGTATTTCAAATTCTCGACATTCGAATCTGAAATAATTATAGAATAATTTTCAAATTTTGAAATAGGTCCAAAAATTAAACATGTCATAAAATGAATAATTCTGATATTTCGAATCCTAATAATTCTACAATAATTTTAGACTGCACTAATATAAACCAGATTGAAGATGTTTATCCATAGAAACAAACTATAAGACGAAGAAAATAAATATTATTCATAACACGAAAAGAAAATACTGTACAAAAATTTATTTCCACCAAGAGTGAAAATGCAACAATGAAGAAAACGACCTTCGCGTAGCCATATCATTATAATTACCACGAATCTGGTGCTGTAGTACCCAGTCGGTTTTTAAGGGTCTTGGTTTCCTTGAGGCGTGAACCACCCATATCATATCTACTTTTTTAATAATACTTAATCTCGGTTCCTTCTACTGTTATTAAGGCAGGTTTAAAATAAACACACAAGACTTCTTTCAATGTATACATTCTTTTAAATTATCTGTCTATTTAAGCAAGCTATGAAACAGACAAACTCTTATTTATCAACGACCTACAGCTCTGAGAGCGGAAGCCGTCACGTTTGTCGCGTTCGTAAACAAGCTTATGACAATATATGGAATATTAATATAGTGATAGAGAATATTATCATGTCATATATGTATATAAAGGATATTGCTTTCTGCGGCGAGGACGTTGTAACAAATTAAAAAGCCTATTCTAAAGCTAAACCCGATTAGCTTGGTACAGTAAGTAATTTATGTAAGCAAGACTGCCACTGAGCACTGACGCCGCACAGTCTGGGTGTAAAATCATTTTCCGACTTGCGTCATCAGAATTTCAAAAGCGAACGATAAAGCACGCTTAGCATGAAGAGTCACACTCGCCTAAATCTGAATGTGATTAAAATTCTCAATTGAATGCCCTTATCTTTCCCAAACGATTCGAAATTAAATTTTGCTCACTGGAGTCGTGGGCCCGAGTAGTGGGTAAAAAAGGGGTTTGGTGTTTGCAGGATTTTGATCCGGTGTTCGGACCTGTGTACTCACGGGGTTACTTATAGAACCTTCACGGTCGACAAAATGACGTATTTGGTAAACAAGGGTACTTTTTGATTAGATGTTTTATTACCATATCGTGATTTCTGTTATCTACTACAGCAATGAAATTCACACCGAACTGTTACCCCTCATTCACCCACTCACACACCCCTCCGTTCCCGACTTAGAAAATATGGCGTAACCTAATCGTAACCCAAGAAAATAATCACAGGAATCGTAGATGGTAATTTAATTATATGTTATAAGTTGCATCAACTTGTCCAGAATGTTCTGAGAATTTAGGAGGTACATAACAATATAAAAATACTACGAACTTTATTGCCAACATTGTATACGAATTGCATGTTTATTATACCCCTAAATAATGTATACTTGACCAAAATGTATATAGATTATTACAGTCATGATACTTGAATTAAAACTCTAAGAACTTTAGAGCCAATACCGTATACCAGCAATACAGTAATGCAACCTTTGAGCTATATTTAACCGACAAGTATTCGATTCCGTTTGCTTTGAATTCTTGCTCATCAAACCCAACACGCACGCGGGGTCACGACCGCCTGTGACGTCACGCTGGGTAATCGTACGCCACGGGGGCGGGGAACACAATTTTGCTCGCGTGCGGCACGAATGTTGGCTCCGAATTGGGTTACCACGGAAACATATTCCCCCTTTAAGTAATAATACGGTACTATAATGCACAGTAATTGGTGAAACGGAGTAATTGGCGGGTTGGACGTCACTGCGTTGGTCGGAACGGAGCCAAATTTGAAAGACAGCGCTTGGCGATTGGTGCTTAATTATGTAAGAGGATTGTGGGATGCGGTTGGCTTTTGGCTTGTGGGAAAGTTCAAATGCGAGGCAGTGACTTTAGCCGCAAAAACACCCCCCCGTCTCAGACGCGGTTTGACCGCTACTGCACACGCTATAGATAATAGCTGTGATTTTATTTTACATGCATATTTACTGTATTTCTATATACAATATTTCATTGATTTTCAAACCCTCAAAGACCACGCTGTTTTTGGTTTCAATGTCTAAAAACACACACAAACGAAAACGTCGCATTTGCTACTCTTGTTACTATGGTATACCCTACGGCCTACAAAGTAGAACATTTGCCTTAACGATGCCCGTAGTGCCACACTTCCGCCACTGGTCACGCAGTTTAATTAAATTTTCAAGTAACTTTCTTTTGTGGGAGAACAATGTACGTTATAAGCGTACGTAGCTCTCTACTTGTGTTATTGCGTGACTAAATGAGATCATCCACTGTATGAGGATTATTTCTGGCTTTTATTGTGTTGCCAAAAATAGCCCTACGTGTCGACGGCGTTCAATATCGTATTATCGTATAGTAAATTATTTTCCTATATTCGGTCAATTAGAATGAAGGGATTGCAAGCCACATACATTTCATTTTATTACAGCTAGCAACTTGGCGCGGGTTTTGGAAGGGGCAAATCCTTTTACCAATCCATCAGTAGTCTCTGACAGTCTTATCTGTCATCGGGCGTGTTATATGAAGTAAAAAAAAGCGTTCTGGTAAGTGGTGATGCAAGCCTCCGTGTCACCTACTGTCCCTACAACAATGACATAGTACTAAATCAAAGATAGGTCGCGTCTAATGATACGTTATCTACCGACCAGAGTTCTTTCTCAGACAACAAAGATTCTCAAGCAAAGATGTCACTGAACAGATAAAGAAGTAAAATAGTGCGAGTAAACTGGTTGTTCAAAATAATTCTAATTCATTTTCTTATAAAATCATTGATGTATTCAAGTCAAGAACGATGTAAGTTACTAGTACTGACTCGAGTCTTGAGTCAAGTCTTCGATTACCGAAACTAAAGGGCCAACAGTAAAGTAAGAAACAAACGACACCTCTAGTGGTTTAATCATATTCGAATCATAACTCAATTAACACATTGTTGAGTTTGAGTCAAGTGATTAGAATTAACATCAACATTCACGCGATTAAATAAGTTAGAAGCCAAAAAAAATCCCTATCTGCTGCATTATACATATTGTTGATCTTATATAGACGGGGTCATATAGTTTCAGGGCATTGTCAAGAGAGTATACTACAGTATATTACTTTTTAATACATGAAAGGTGGAAAACAAATAACACAGGTTCCCACACATTCTAATGAATCAAAAATAACAACCCATTTGCGCATAGCGATGTGAAACTTCGGTTAAACAGAAGAGAACAGGTGCAAAATGGGTCTGAAAGGAAGAAGCTACCGTTGGCTTGTTATAATGATACGTTTAGCGACCGATAATCTTCGTTTCAAGTCACCTCCCAGAGTCTCTTAGCCGACCAATATATGTGAGAATACCTAACATTAGGAATACAAAAAAGGGTGGAGAATAAAACACTGTACGAATGTTTACACGGAAGTCGTTAAACCTTACAAGGTACAAACCACACATTACCTAGTTCAATTTTGAAGGTGCTTGAAATGGCCGACTAAACATTGTACGGAAAGTAGCATTACTACGGGCCCCGTGGTTGATCCAATAAGGTTCAAGAGAATTTTGGAGAGTGGGATCTCAATAATGTTGCCCCGTCCTCTCCGAGTAATCTACTCTCAATAAAACCCTATAACGATTTTTTTCAATCAGCACACGAGCAATACTTGTGTGTGTGTGTGAGCCACGTACACGTGCATTTGTTTGTGCGTCTGGATAAAGGAAGGTCCAGAACGTGGGAACATTTTCCCAAACCCTCACTTGTCGCGCATCGAGTGCTACCGAGTAGTAAAGCTGTATACTTGAGAAGGCGATAGACCATGCCCGGGTAACAAATCCGGATATGGCCCCCTATCATGACCCGTGCTCTATTCTAACCCCAAATTCCTCACTCGAAAAACGTTAGATTATGAACGTATCATAAATGCAAACAAAATTGAAATTGGAATTAAGATATCTGAAGGAGCAGTACTTGTAAGGTATTAATGGTTTGGAAATTGAACAAGGGACTTCGGAAACAACATCAAACCTAATTGAAATACAATACAGTTACTAACTTACATAGCTTAGTTAGACACTTGTCACCATTGATGCTTTAACTGTGAGGCGCGAAGTCAAAAAACCTTGGCACAAACCTTAAGTACAAACTTGTCAAGGTTTACAAAACTTTACACGAAACAATGAAAAAATACAGAAATCCGTTGAAATTTGTGAAGAAAAGGCTAGACTCTTAACAAATAAAGTAACAAAGAAGTAATACGTAAAAACATCACCACTATGTCCTTCTCGACAGCTGAAATTAACTTGAATACATATCAAGGCCGAATATTATAGACGAGCTACTATTTCGATTGCTGCACTGTTTGAATTTTCCGTGTAGATCTCCTTTCTATCTACTGAGAAACATATCTAGTATTCACTACAGGCAGACGCTTGAAACCAGCCGACTTATACGATTTCAACTTTATTATCGCTTTTAAATTCAACGTAAACATGGAATAAAATGACGGAAAACGAAAAATAGAGTAAAACAATAAAACGGGAATAATAATAATAATAGTAATGGTAAAGTTTATTAAGGAGAAATGAAAGGTAATACTAACTAATACAGTGCATTTGTACTGATAAGAATTACGATAGTGTTACATACGGAATGGTGACATTAGCTTTGAAGGATTTGGTAACATAAGTAATAATTCAGTGATGTAATGCATCAAAACAGTAATTCTTTATTGATGTATGGGGTTTACAACATTTCTTAATATAAAATTTGAAGACAGAATCCTTTGTGTTGAAGATGGTGGCTGTTATAACACTGAAAAACGTAGGAACAGAGCACGTAGCATTGTAATAATACAGTATAGGGCGTATAGCTTCAAATTTAGGACAAAAGTTTCCACATTTGGTACTTAATATAAGAATCCTTTCATTTACTGTATGTATGCCAAAGAGCTTAAAGAAAAGCTGAATGATATATCTAAGAATAGGATATTACCAACTCAAAATAAATTGAAAAATATTTAACGGTGAACCATGGTCTATAGGACAAGTAGTTTTTTTAATCTAAGTGAATATAAAGTACTCACTAGCCGGATATAAATAGGGTTTAACGGAAGGTTGAAGTCAAAATAGTATTTTATGGTTTTTCTGTCGTAGTTGTATCGATATGTAGTACTTTATGTCTAACTATATTATTTTGCTCAAGAATTAAAAAATAGCATTTTTAATAAAGACATGTTTCTTATAATTTTTGGAAATGTCTTAATAAAATAAAAGTTCCTCAAATTTGCTCGTACAGCAATTATAATCGAATACTATAGAAAGGAGACATCAACTAATTTCACTGATGGTTTCACATCAGATTTTTAAAGATTTCACATTTCAGCAAAATGGACGTCGGCATCGAGAAAAATGAACCCAAAGTAACATCATGTCTATCAAAATGGATCGCTAAATGGTGTTTTTCTCCATTAGGTCTCAGCATTTCACAATTACGAACGCTCCCTAATGAAGACGTATTTGACCTATTCGAGCTGACAGTTTGAAAAATGAGAACCATTGTATTCGACTGGGCTATTTCTGGGAGACTAGAAATAAGGAGGGTGTCGGGCTGTTGTTTTTGGTCGGGAAAAATTTTAGTCGAGCGGAAGTGGAGGTGCGAAAATTAACCGCAATTTAGCGTAAACAATCTTCGGAGGGCGATCGAAGGCATTAAAACCCGATTGTGATGCTTTTTCGACACCGCTGCGGAACATGCTAATGTACTGATCCTTTATAGAAAGGCTTATATTGTTTACACAAAAATTCCCTTTTGATTCGAGAGTAAATACTTTTGTGCAGTACGGTAGTGTATAATGAATAATAGTATGAGTAATACTAGAGGAAGTCAGGGCAGGGGTGGGAGTTTAATGGAGACCCCGCTGCGTCATAATTATCTCGCAGAACGATTATCCGGTGTCCAGCGGAGTGCCGCGATTTTATTTCTTTGAGAGACTACTCACCATGTTATTTATTATTATTTATTATTATTATTATCATCATATATTTATTATTTCCTATTCACACCCTTTTGGCCTTCACTCTTCCTAGCCTACTGATTCATTCAAGTAACTTATTTTTGGTTGGTGGGGGTAAGGGTGAAAGGTAACTGGGTCGGTTTCTTGCGCAATTGATTATCATTTCTATTTATTCATTATATTATATATTATACTTTTGTTAAAGGGACATTAAGTATTGTAACTGGCCTGCTAGACCATTGCAGATATCGATGCTTTTTAATTTTCAAGACATTGGGGTAACCGTAATCGAAGGGTGGTAAAAAATTTCGTGAACGACGGGAGAGTTTTCGGCCCAGGATCCCACAGGATCCCCAAAATATGACATGCCCATGCTTAGCTTAAATATAAGTTATACAACTTCAATGGCAACCCTGCTACGTATTGCTATATTTTACACATACTATTTAAACTGTATTACGAACTAGCTTCGTCCGTCCCAGTAGCAATTTCCTATTGCACGTATTGTACGTTCGTAAGGGCGCGACCGACGCGCCAAACTCTCTGTCTTGAAAGCACCATGAGTTTATATCGGGGGAAATCGGGATTCCACAGCGACAGGGTTATGGGGCGATACCCCTTTCAGTCTCTTCAGCACTTGCACTTACATTCAGAAATAGTTGGGTATTGAGCCTTTATCCATGTGCAGTATTTCATCTTGTTGCCATTGAAGCCCTGGCAATGCCACCGCAGTATTGTAATGTACATGGAATTCGAGGGTTGGCACGTCATCCCGGCAGGAATGGAACACGATCGACTGTTGTCACAAATGCCCTCCCTAATCCACGGTGGCCAGAAGCGGTGTCCCAGGTTCTTCCACTTGTAGATTACTGAGCACTCGGTCGCCTGCCACAGCCACATCTGGAACCTACGCTTTTGCTTCCGGCTCAGTCTGTTTCGCTTTTTCCCCGTCGATAAATCGTCGAAATTGAGCTTGCGTATGCGCTGTGGCATACGGCCCGTCGGACGAAAACGGTCCATTTCGGAAAGTTTCGGAGAGTGATTATCGTTCGTATCTAGCATGGGTTCGGGTTCGGTGGGCGACATGAAATTGGGCTGGTAAGCGAGACCGAGCCTTTCGCGCAGCTTGACCGGGTCCAGGTCAGCCTCCTTCGGGTCGTACTCGTTGGGAGGGTACTCCTGTATATCCACCACTGGCAGAGTGTTGCTGGACCGCGGTAAAACAAAGTATTTCTCTGCCAGAGAGCCGCTGTAGGCCTGGTCGCTGGATAAGCTTAGGTATACAACAATGCATACTATGAATTTTACGTACATGTTTGTTTTTTCAGATAAAATATTTATTGAATAAGCGCGCTGTCAGATGGATAAACAGAGAGGTTATTTAAGAGAGGAGGGCCTGTCGAAAACACTTGCGTATTCAATTTGCACAAGCTGTTAAACACGACTGCTGGCTTTGCACAAATAGTGTTAACGCTGTAGATAAACTAATACATCATTCTGTCTCCTGCTCTTACAGTTAGTTAGTATCTCTGTGATATGACTACGGAATGTGATCGCGCAGAATCCACAATTACTGAAGTATAAATCTAACACTCTTCCTTCCTGAAAGTCACAATTTACAGCTCTTTTGTAGCAACTGAAATTGCGACTTTTGCAATGTACTAATCATACACTATTGTTTACAGTATACCCTATGGCATAGGTCTTTGTGTGATTGACTGTAGACCTAGAGATATTCTTTTAAGCACAATCCTGGTTACTGTACAGTAACCAATGAAGCCACTTAAATGCTATTAGTTAAGATAGAGTCTTGACGTCTTTATAAATAAGCTATTCAGCTATTTACATCGATTTAGGTTTCATCCGTACTACGGATGTGACTAAAATGTTATTAACTGGTTATATAAGCATAAATACGCTGAAGAAACGCAGAATTTAAAGTTGTATTCCACAATTTCGAAACCATCCGTATCTCGCAGATAGGTATGGGAGTTAGGGATTTTGGGGGCATCTCGCATCCAGTTAGTCTCACGCTCTCCCATATTTTTGGAATCCAAGTTTAGTCTGAAAAATACTCAACGTCTCGCTGTAAAAACTTTACATAAACTGCTTGTTGGGGATACTAGAAACAAGAAATAAAAAATATTCCTAATCTGAGGTAAACGCTACTTTTTAAACACATTGCAGTTTTTAGAATTTAGTAAAAAAATACTATATTTAATACCAAATATAAAATATTTTCAATATACTTTATTATGATGCACTATATGATAGACTAAATATTCAAACAATAATAAAACTTCCTTATATACCTCCCTATAAAATATATTTATAAATATCATTTAATTTTATATTGAATGGAAAAACACTCGAACTCAGGTATAGTATAGTAATAACGTCTAACTGGGTATATTGAAGACCCCGATAACGCCCTTTGAATATATTACACCACATATATCCTACACTACATATCATATCTCATACACTCCTTAAAATCCTCAAAAGTTTTTTGTATATATTTTTCTAGGCCGGTCACTCTCATGCACCGCCGGCGTAATGGAGCACCTCTATTGCCCCCGATTCTATATAAAGGCTTCGATCTATTGCTATGTTTGCGCTTCAAACCCTCTCCTATCAGTCGTATATTAATAACCCCGTCGATATGAGGTTGTCTACTGAAACAACACCCTCTCTGGTCGCGTATAAATATACACATTACTCTGTAAACAAGCCTACCCCATCGCAATAATGTGGTTGGTATTTTTTCCCAGAAAGGTTATTATAAATAAACATTATTTAAACTACAGCACGCTGTATACACTCCATAGGAAAATCCTCATAAGCCAAAATCTCTCCCTTGAAGATCGACCTACCAGCTGGCTATCTAGAAATAACAGCTTATGCGACTATCTCGCTTGGCGTCCGCTTAATAATACGCTCTCTTTCGCAAGCCAAGACCTTTGTCGGTCACTGCGTGAAGCGGTGCTTTGGCGCCGCTGTGGAATTCGGTTTTCAAGAGGAGACTAATTGATTTAGCTTGACCAAAATCTCTTAGATATAACTCTCAGAAGTATTTTTATGTTGGTTTATCTGTGGACAAGGAACTATATCTAAAAAAATACGTCATTTTAAAGTTAAAATTCACCAGTAAGTACGTAGAAAAAAATTAGTGGTGTACTAGGGAGAGGGTGTATGGAAACCAAGTTCCTTTACTTTTCTTCAAATTAAATTATAATCTTCTTCAATTTAAATTCAAATAAACTAATCATGAGCGAATTGCATGAAATTGCAATTGAAACTGCGAAAAATTTGTCTATTGTTTCAATAAATACTTTAAAGTACTATCCGCTGTGGGCGCTCGGGATTCTGGGCGACAAAAAAATAAGACAGGCATCGCCTGCGCAGGGATGCCCTAAGACAAAGCCACCACACTAAATTTGGTTCAAATCGGTCCAGTGAAATGCGCGAAAGAGGCGAACAGACACACAGACAAATTTTCAAATATATATATTACAATGTGAAATTATATCCTTAATGTTTTCGATATTTTACAATTCCAAAAAAACAAGTCCCAAAGTTTAACAAAGGCAACTCAATAACGTATATAGTTGCGTATGACGAGGTCAAATAAAAGTATTCGGGTTAACAAGTGTTTTTTCACAACTGAATTTACTGAATACAAGTTTAATTATGGAGTACTTTTAAGGTAAAAAATACATTCAGGCTCATAGCCAACTGTATACGTCCCTTTTGGAACAGTTATGTATATCGCACATAGACAAGGTTAGCGTCGAAATCTAGCTACCCAAAGACTACAAATAGATGCCAAATAGCAGAGACTAGAAAAAATTCCAAAACTCGCTAGGAACGAAATTTAAAACTGATTGTTTAACATCTACAATACCCTAAGCTAAATCCCGACTAAATACCTTCCCGCTACCACTGGAGCTCGCGGTTAAAGACACTTCACATCTGAAGGGTCTGTACATTCAAACAAAAATACTGTACAACAGATACCTCAACATGCTTTGTCATTGCCTGCTAGAAAAAAACTACCTGGCTGTCGAGTTAAGGCAGGGAAGTGAACCGCAATGTATTTGCCTATCACACCCCCACTTGACGCTTAAGACGGGGTAACGGGGTCGCGGGCTTAGGGAACTCTCGGGGTCTAGATTACAAGGCATGTGTCAATAAATTAGCCCCGGATTCAGCTTGCTTTGGAATCTGGGTCAACGTACCCCGCTCGGCACCTGACGACAGATGTTATGTTTAAAGACAAAATAAGGGAATTAATTGATCGTGTGACAGGGGGTTGTCAAATCTGGGTGATGTACGGGGTGAGTGGCACTCTGCTTAACGCGACCTCGCAAAGCGTTATATAAATCACAAAGGATTTTTTTTATATCGAGAAAATTATTATTTTATTGCATTACAGATATGGGGGTCTTATATGACTTGGGTGGACAGTATCATGTTTAACCCGGTCTCGTTTAACGACGAAGATAGCAGAATACATACATAAGACATGAACAGAATAGCTCCTTTAGGTACAATCATACATATTCTTATATTGGCCGCTAGAGGCTTCAGAGCGGTCCTAAGCATAATTTCATTTAACTGCGATTGGGATTCGGCAATAAATTGGCTTCCGTAACAAAATACCAATTTCAAAATGAAGTCTAATCAGTCATAAAAATATGTCGGAAGCGCTATAATAGGTGAAAGGAGCAAAGAACTATGACCACTACATCTAACAAATAGTATTATGAACTACAAATAATACGCCGTATACCTCAACATCATCTTCATAATATACTTGATAAAGTTAACGTTACTTGAAAAACCACCTTCTCTGTGACGCGCTATGCGTATATGAAAATGGAAGTTATGATAACATTGTGGCCACCATGAGCGAAATATTGTCGTGAAATGATAAATAAAAATTTACAGTTTACAGCAAGCGAGCAAACAATATTTTGACAACAAATACAGACCAGTCAAAACTGTTACCCAAGCCAAAATGTTAGGGGTGATATTGCTTATTTACCCAACCAAACCGCGGAAAGACGGTGTCCCATAGTCCATATGTCGTTCAGGGTTATAAAGAACTATTTACGACAGTTTATGTTAGTGTGCAATGTGCCCCGTCCTAAAAAAGTATATGTTTTAGGAAAATCATATAGAAGTGTTCAGCTTGAGCTGAGGAAGGGGAACACTATTCGAGGGAAGAAATTAATTAGCAAAAATCGGATATATCGTAGTCATAACGCGAAATAAAAGAAAATACCGGGTCTCCACGCTCGATTTGCCGTAAATAACGTTGCCCGGTCTCGGCTGGCTGAGCGCGAATACATCGACGTCTGTCGGTCGGGACGGTGTGGCGCACAGAGACAGCGTATACCGCCATCAGGAAACGCTACCGTGGCAACGAAATCAACCAGCGACCAGATAATTTGTCCACATTGGAAAGTGTTTGGGGGGTAGACCGAAAGGGTTTGTTGAGGTTAGCTCGAGCGTGGGGTTACGGGTGGGGTACTGCGTCGCTGACCCATGGGACACAAATTTGACGTAACAAATAAACAACATTGCGATAAGGTAAGATAAGTGCTTTCAAACATTAAAGTTATATAGCAGTAAGGGATAGGGTAGGTCGAGAATTCCTAGTTTTTTATATGTTACCTAGCTAGCTATATGTCGTGTTATTCCAGAAAGTGACTCGACTTGATTGGGTCTTGACTTGACTTGAATGCGGTTGGATAGGAATATGAAAATAACTTTACTTGACTCGGCACTCAAAGTTGAGGATATTTCTTGGAATTGATGACTTAGATCTAATATCTTGACTTAAAAGGACCATGTTGGTATGACAAACACGATCACGTTTTTGAAATGGGGATCACGGTATATGACATTATTTGTAGGGATGGAGCGATCCCAAGAAATTACCATTACAGTCTTATTATGGTCACCATCAGGATGGTACAATTTTACCAGCATCGTGGGTCGAACAAATTTCAGCCAAGTTCGCGGGCTCAGGGCCGACTTCGTTACTTTAGAAGACGAAAAAATCATATGGTCAACGGACCTGCAGTTGCACTACTCTGGTCATGATTATCGCGGCAGTGACCAACCAGTTTTACCTGTACCTCATTTTTACAGTTAGGTTAATGGTGAATGTGACTTGCTGGAGTCTCCAGCTTACCGCCGACTAAGCTTTATTTACTTCACGAAAAGTTATGTACTGCGAACGACACCTTGCGTATTACTGTTAACACCTCGCGTAATACTGGTTAACTCCGACTATGCGTTATTCAATTCGTATTTAGACAAGCGGAAAGGAGCCTTTTCTACAGGTGCATCGTTTATTGCTTGATATAGACGGGTGTGAAAACAATATTATAAGTTGGAGATAGATAAACAGAAATTGAGAAAACAATCAAACAGTAGGGTAGGTATTCGAATAAATTCATTTGGTTATGTGTACAATAATCATACAAACGTACAACAATGATGCCCCACAAGCGCTTATCGAGTGCCTGCTATCGCACCATGTTTGTTATTTTTTGGTTTTGAGTTGTGTGCCGGTAACATTCAGTATAATTTTTGCCCCTGCAAAATTTATCTCTGCTACAATGTGCGCCAAACGTCTACTTTGCACCCGTGATAGGCCTATAGTAAAATTCGTACCTTTCAATAACCTATTCAGTGGAAATCCACTGTACATATTAAGCAATCTCATTAAAATCACATAAGTGAGTGTAAGTGACCATCAAAGCAATACAGGCAAAATTAGACAAAAGAGAAGGGTTTTGAGCTCATATGTAAAAATACTTTGCAGTAGACTTTACAATTTGCTCAAAAGTTTTCAAAACACTTTACTATGTAGCGAGTCCTGTTCTTGAGGGCTATTCTAATTCTTAACTACGGACAACCCACATTCAATTCATTCTGATCTACATGAACTTTGGTCTAGTATTTAGAACGGTCACATTTCTCCTGTCATAAAATGGTCCTTGAAATAGCTCTTGATAAATGTTTTCTCTCTAACGAATACTGCTGCTTAATTTAGCTGGACAAGTTTTATTCAAAAGTGAGTTGACTCAACTTGAACTACACTTGGATAGGTCTACCAAGAATTTGGCACTTGAACTACACTTGGCTAGGTCTTCCAAAAATTTGGCAGCGTTTGGACAACTATATTTCAATGTCAGTCAAAATTTGAACCATTTATCCACCATTTATCATGTTTACCAAATTTCTAATATTACTGCAATTATTGAGTAGTATCACCATGCTTCCTAGATTTTTTTGACCAATTTTTACGAAGAATTAAATAGAAAGTTACTTTTTGTAAACTTTCTCCGTCTATCATACTATCTATTACTTCTTCAACTGCCGATCAGAGTACAGGTAGCAGATCATTTATGCAGCTATTTTTGAAAACTTCCCACTTCTAATAAAGAAAAACCAAAGTATCCGAAACAACAGAATTTGCAGAAAATTCATTCTGTATTCCAAGTATATAAAACTGGTAAACACAATTTAATTCTTAACTTCTCATTGTTTATTGTATGTTTTAAGTTCATATTAAGCCTGCGTCCAGAAACCCGAAAAATCCAGGAATCCTGGTCACCTACGGTTCAAAACTAAATAAATGCTTGCCTGGTTTACATTAAGGTTTGGCTAAGTGGGGAAAAGCAGATAACGGTTGATCTAACGTCAGCAGACGTAAAGGCGTCTGACGAAAGGCGTTTCTTTGACTACGTTACGTCGTCCTTTAACAATATTTATGTTCAATAGTGGAATTATTTCCACAGCTGGCACTGAGGAAGTTCGGGCGCCTATTTTCTTCAGGAACAAAGGGGCCTACGTAGATATATGGGTTGATAAAATCGATTATCTGTGTTCCCAGGACTTAAGATCAAGTTTCCGATACAAGAGAGTGTAGATAGACGATAGAGGCTAGCTAGGACCACACGCAGGCGAAATCAAATTGAGAGATTGCGTTGCGGAATAACCTTTGACATTAGGAACAAAACTGGTTGCTGGTAAAAATAAACGGACAACGGCGATGTGGGAAAAGGCTACTTAAGGGCTTAAGACGGTTTATTACCCATCTGTTGAATGGATCGAGATGAGAAATGGGATCTGCGCGAGGATCGAGATAAGAGCTCTTCTGGGATCTTAGTAAAGCTACGCACACAAAAATATTATGAGGGAATGCTATACGAAATACGAACGAGCAACGGTGACTGCACTGTAAAAATTCTTGAATAATCATTCAACTGGTTACATTGTAAGTTGAGCTCGATTGAACTTCTCGTAATCTCGGGACTCGTCAGGTGCCAAGAAGATAGCTTTAAATCCTAGTACAGTAGTCAAACAAGAATCCGGATTTGTTTGTTTGTTTGCTTTTCTGTCTGTCTTCAAATATGGAATGATAAAATCCTACCAAACATCGCTCTAACGCCCCTAAATGACCAAAAGAAGAATCTGGATGGCTGTTACCATTTCAAACTTTACCCTGTCCAATGATAATGGCGGAATCACTCTATACAGGCTAAAACTGAAGAGGCGGGTGTTAAAACAACCACTAAACCAAAAGAACCCTTAATACCGGAGGATTATCTGCTCCTTAAAGATCAAGAAGGCATTGAAGCGATAAGCCTTATTTTCATCTATGCTTACATAGTCTAACATAAAGTATACACTATACGCGGCATAATTGCCTTATTTCTGGCACAGCAAATATTTTTCCAACACCTTCAACAGTCAACACCTGGACTTGCAAAACATAACACTCTTAAGAAAGCAAAATCGTTTACTTAGCAGGTTATAAGCTGCTTAGTAGTAGAAGATTCGGGTATATCTTTATCCGACTCACGTAATTTTAAATAAAAAGCAGAAATACTAGGCTTTACCGGGGTAAAATAAATACTCGGTGTCTAATTAACTAATTACCTCTCTAACTAAAAAGTTATCCCTTTTAACAGCCCTGTGTATAATTTTAATAATATAATATCGATATCAAGTTCTTGGATAAACATGATGGTTAGATATATGGTATAAAACATACCATTACCATTTATACAACGATTCTTTTAATTTTTAAACATTTAAATATATCTTTAGTTTTTTCCAGTAAATGCTGAGATAATGGACGATATTTAAAACCATAATTCTACAGTCAATCCCTCCGAATTGGAGACGGAAGGTACCTCAGGTACAAACCCCTCAGCACAACGATTGAGCTTAGAAAATGCATTACTTTTATTAATTATATTTTCATATATGATAAGCATTATAATAAGGATTTTTAGCTCAAAATGTTNCGGAAAAAATGCTGAATATACTCGCTAAAATACCTTGGTATAAGTGGCATTAACCACAGTACTATGTTTTTTTTAAAGAAAACTCACTCTAAGTACCCTCATACTGTGGTTCTATCAAAGCTAAAACCTACGTATCGGCCTTAAATTACTTTACACCCTACTGCAGTGGTTCCAATTTCTAGCAAATCAAAGTAATATTTTTGACGTGACCTATCTGCTTTTGGATTTGCAACCTATAAAAATATTATAACTTAAAAATTGGCGGCACACTGCGGCTGTCTCACGGCACAACAATGGCACAGTATAGTACCGCGGCGACCAGATTGGGAAACGCTGCTCTACAGCACACCTACGACAGCCGTCAAAATATCCGCGAGACAGCGCGGAGTCAGAGAAAAATGTTCGCTTTATTCCCACCGATTTTTAAAGAATTTTTCACACCCTCTGACAAAGCGAACGATCGCGTATGTCACAATACCACGCGTTTTATGACACGAAGGCAATGGTAGAAATTAGACAAAAGACAAATCGGGTAAACATCTAAAGGCTATTACGCGACTGGCTTTGGGAAAGCTGGGAAAACGCAATAATTCGATACTTTAGAACGATTACGAATTCTATTTACACCGATAGTATTAATCTTATTGTAATTCGTACGGTATGTTAACAGTCTCGAACCGGTAATTGTATTTTTAATTTGTAAGATACACCGTGTGTTTACAATGGTGTACAAGCTCTTTCACACCTTGCTACAAAAGCCGTATATGCACTAATGCACCGTTCCCCCAGATAGTATTGGCCATTTAAAAGCTTCCATTCCTATTGTCTATTTTCCCTCTTTGTTAGGGTTGTTTGGTTTTCACAGATCTTGGTGAATGACTGAAAATTCCTACCAGCTTCCCATCCCACCTACCTGGTAATACCGACACCAGTCAAACGGATACATAATAGACTACAAATAGTTCAAAAATAGTAAAAACAGACACGATAGCCCACGAAGGAACTACAGAAATTTATGAAGTATCAAATATAATGAAACCTCCAAATCCTTTGTCTTTTTTTATAACTAAAGTATGAAGTATTTTTCAGGTAAACAAAACCTCGATAACCTAGTTCCAGTATATACCGTAATAACTTACAAATCCGACAAATCTTAACTCTCTGAAAAGTGACAACAATTTCATCTGCGTCTGTTTGACCGATAAATATGACCACACAGTTTGTCTTTAAGAGTTATCATACTTGGCTCTGAAACTGTTAACAATACAGGAGATTCTTGACCACGGGTGGCAGCAGGGGCGGACTTTGTCTAATTAAATCACACACATCCATATTCGGATTGAAATAAAAAAAAAGATATATGAATTCTAAAAGCATCTACTTACTGACCCAGGTATGTTTATAGCAATTTCTATCAGGTACAAAGAGGAAACAGAAAACAATAATAAAATATCTATAATAAAACTCCCATTCATTCATTCGCTCTACAGTTCTCACTATTTTTAACTTCTCATCTAGAATTCTCTCACCACCTACTGAGATCTAGCGATTTTTAATAGGAGACATCTAATTTTTGCAACAAGCTCTCTTCATCTAGCCCTTACTATAAATTTTCAGTTTAGATTAATTAGGAACGCTCGTTCTCACGGGTGTCCTTCACCTAACATCAACGTTACTCATAATACAATCAATGGGAAGAAAATTTGTCCGTAAATGGAAAGACGAATGACGTCACTCGAGTCAGGTGATGACCCTTGCCGGGGTTGCGGATATGTCGGACGACCACAGGTGTTAAGTAAAAAACTACATTTCGTAAGACGACGATAATTAACCTAGCTGTCGTTCGGGGTGACGAAAGAGTCAAAGGCGATGAAAATATACGTGTGAAAAGGAAGTGCTCTGCAGAAGAGCAAACGCCTGGACGTTAGACCAACCCCGTTACTTCTGGGTAACAATGCATTTAATCACTATGCTAGAGAAAATTTCACAAGACATATACATGGTATTATACACCACCGAATTGAAAATATATATTACTAACATTTTTATAAACTGTTATTTCTATAAATACTGTTATCCAATATATATTTCATTAAAATTTAATATTTGTTTACCTACAGTCTAAAGTCAACAAAAGTTTATGTTGCTTTAAAGACACAGAAGTGATGAATTTAGTGGTCTATACCAGTAGTACGGTTAGTACAGGAAAACTGACAATACGACAAAGTGTGCTGGAAAATAGGTGGTGTATCTGTATTACATACTAACAGGGTCTACGAAAGAAAATTTACAAGGCGGAACAAGAAAGACCGATCGCTAACCCTGAAGATCCTCTAAAATCAAGAAATGAAGGCATAAATATCGCGTACAGTGAATGTTGCTTTATATATATATATATGCGTGTGGAAATGGGACTGAAAATTTTGACAGTAGAAATGTATACTGGAATATATTGTATTGACGCAATATATTTTATTACAGGGACTCTTAAACGGGGAAGATATATCCACATTAAGAACATTTAGTTGCCCTGTGTCCCGTAGAACCCTATATCCACATCTACACTGAGTACTGGTTGGTAAGTGTCAAAATCAAGTAAATTGTGGGTTAATTCTGATCTCAACACATAGCACAGCCCACATAACGGAATGGAATGCGACACACCGATAAGTCATCCACGATAAATTCTGGATTACACCATCTTCTAATCATTATACAGAAAATTATCTAGATTTCATGGGAAAGTTACACAGCTATAATTTTGATATACAAGGCATCGTTTATCATACCAATCGTCTGTCGTTAACTGCATTCATCACCCTTCTAAATCTGCCTTGCTGCCTAAGAAATCGATGTCCACTACAGGACAGTCAATTTCCTTCAACAATGACCTTGTAATGACCCGAATTGTACACCTAGCAACACATTTACATTGAATTGTATTAAAAGAAACTATCTAAGGTTGTTTCCAAGGCCAATAGGGACCATGGGAAACTACGACAAGCATACATTACTGTATAGAACGTATACGAATGCCCTCAACCCTGCGAACTCATTTGAAACCGGTAAAAACCTGACACAACTACAGGCGGAAACGTGTGTTACAAAACGACGAATGAACCAGCCACACTACAGGTGCTCTAATCGCTACGATTTCAGACCTGCAAACATTCGTTTAGAGAGGAATGTCGTCAGATAAAGGCGACCGCAAAAATGTCAATGCCGGCGGTCGCTCACCTCAACATTTCAGACAAAACGTTTGATATTGCAGAGAAATTCTATTAGGCCACGGTCTGGGAAACTTTTATTTATTGCTAAGTACTTGCTACTGACGACAGTAAGTGCAAAATACACCAAATACACGTATATACCCCCTGTGCAACCAATGGCGCCGTTCCCCCTCTCAACACAAAGGAAACGTCATTCTATAGTAGACCTAGAACACATCTGCAAGTGAAAAGCTAAGTCAGAAAGATTTATGTTATACATATCTATATTTAGCCGAGTTACTGATACAATATTTATGTTATCATCATATCCAGTACATATGGGCTCGAAACTGCCTTCAAATTTACCATATTACCGAAAATTTACCACAGCGTCTACCCTTTCCCTCCCAAACTCAGCCTTACGGATTTTCCCTAGTTGCTCAAACCTATTTTCACCACTTCCTACCATTATTCGACCTCCCGAAGTTTTAAATCGAACCCTGAGGGTCGATGGAGACCACTCTAGGTATCCCTGATGTATACACACTGTTTATATACGAAATTTCTGGAACTTAACTTTTGAAAGCACTCGAATATAACAACAATGCAATGGGAGATACTACAACTCGCTTATGAGTATACCGTACTCCACACTATACCGTAAACTGAAACTAAAACTACTGAGTGATGTATCCCCAGTTTATGAAGTATCAACATAGAATACATTACATTACAAGAATACCCCTTTGTATGTAGTTTCCAAGAAAGTACTACAATGACATCAGGAATGAATTGAAAGGGAACAACAACTACCTTTAACAAAATCGTAACCTTTATGACCTATCCTTATCCCGGCCATAGAGTTTCAAAATACCTTTACGTTGCCTTATGTTCAGAGGCCTAAAGTTGGTCTACATATCCAGAGAACAGTTTGGTTACAATATATAGTCGCAAGTACAATACAAATTCAAACACGAAGATTAATAATGATGTATAATTTTCATAATTCTCAGAATTACGGGAAGCTTGACATCGCATGAATTAAATGTTTTTGAAGTTTTCCACGAGATCTCTAGTATAGATTTTTGATATACGTCGGTATCCACAATGATATCGCATTTCATCATCATGTACTAAAATCAGAATGAACCTACCTATTGTCTGCGCCGAAGATATGTAATAAATTATATCACTCAACGCGATATTGTACTGGATGTTTTTTCAGTGGGTGTGTAAGCCAGCCATTGGTATATTGAACGTTGATATATGGGCACATAAGTAACACTACTATACGGCGACTTTGCTAGTATTACTGACAGTGTGTGTGACTGTTATGGCAACAGTGTAATCAAATAATACTGTACAGTACTATGATATTGTAAACACATCACATCTGATGCCACAGTCTCAATAAGTCACGTAAATTTTATTGTTAATAAAATCACTTACCGTAAATGAATCAAGTGTTTTTTTTACCTGAAATTATCGATTACAATATCTACTGACAGGCATGCAGACTATCCCATATTCTTTTAACAATATTGATATAAAAACAAACTGACTACAACTCTACAGCTACAAAATCACCCACTAGAAAGAAAACACGAACTGACAACGGCGAACAAAAACCGGTGTATCACCACATCACAATATACAAAACATCTGATGTACTTTGTGTACCATCCTCAAAGCGACCGCATCATTTGCGACAACAAATAAACTCCCATCTCAGTGCATCCGACTGTACTATAAACATTCGCTAGAACAACCGTACCATTCTTCAAGCTATTACTTCAAATGAACTATATGTCAGTGCGCTTACTTTCGAAAAGCAACAATAAATTAGCAAGATCTCTTTATACTTTATACTAGCATAGAACTATGCACCAAAGACACAGCTTTTCGTAATCCTTTTTTAATCCTGTTACCCAGTTGACTTTACGCTTTCAGCACGGCATTTGAAGCTTTTTATGCAGCCGCATTTCAACGGAACCCTTGACGACCAAAATAAGGGCAGTGCATTTATAGTTTTCCAAAATGTCAGATCTTCTGCGGTTTGGCGCATCTCTGGCCTAAAGGTCCTTACGAAGGCAAGGAAATAGTGCAGTTTCTGGCCAATATCAGAACCATTTTTGGTTTATAGGACACTGTTTCAAAGGCAAAATTTGCTGTTTTGTATAGTTGTTACACGATTTCTGCAGTTCAAAAGGGCAAGCGTTGACGCCGTACGTTTTGTAACCCTTCTTAGTACTGGTATTGAACTTTATACAAATCAAAATACCGCTTACACGGGATACAAAGTACGTGTAAATCTGAAAATACGCTGTTAAGAACAGGCATTTAGATATCTGCGGTTTTAACTCCATATTTAAATCCAATGTGTTACAAGTACTTCCTAGTGGTTTCGATAATACAACACTTCACCTTGCATAGTAGCTAAGGTCACCGCATTTCATATATTTTAATTCTTATATTAAAACTTTAAAGTAAGTAAAGTTTTCAAAATTTGCTATACTTGTTTTTCAAGCTTATGTAAAAAAGATGATTTGTTTCAGAATGCATCAGTCTATATCTAGTTATACAATAGAAGTTAACGGTAATGGGGTGTTTAATGGTTATTCCCTGTTTGTATTTGAATATCATAATATAGCTATTGATTCATTATATTCTTAGAGTTCGAAAACAAGTACATTACCATCTGGAAACGGAATTACAGAAAAAGCAGACAAATTTGCAGTCACAGGTGCATTGTGGGAAATTTCTATTTTTATGAACTCCTGGAGCGGAATTACTAGACGATAAACCTATTATCGATAGTCAGTTACAACAATGCAGTATATTTAGTGTAGCCAATCAAATACATAACATAGTATTATCGAGCGATGATGTAATGTACTCTGTGTGGGTCCTAATTAGCATGATTACATGACCGAGTCCTTAGACAAAGTTTATATATTTAAGAATGCCAGGATAAGGTAAGGTATGTCTCAGCGGTGGTAGCGCGAATCAATATTTGCCAAAAAGCCGCAACTACAAAGGAAAATAGTGATTTAAATGACTCCGTACAGCCCGAACGCAATGTTTATTCAAGTATTGAAAGTCGTCCCGACATTTCCTTAAATATTTCCCTTATTCATTCCACAGTTTGCCCATTAGGAACGAGTAAATTTAGTGGTCGAAAATGCATGTGCTTTACCGCCCTGTCGCATGTGACGAACAAAAGACTTGCTGGACAATACAGTACTTTACAGAACGAAGGCATTTCATAAATAACTATCGCTACAGTCTTGTCTTCATCTCCCCCTTTGTTGTGCAAATTATATGCTGTCTGGCGATTTCATCCATTTGGCTGTCACAGCAGGATGTGGCGCCAGTGTGACACGCGGTCGAAAAATTGATTAGGCGAATATCCGCCGTGATTATTGCAGAGCAAATAATATCGAGGGCGGAACGGAACGTATTTTTCGTCAAATTAGAAAGACAGAATTATGCGGCTTTAATTAATGGACTCCGGGAGACAGCTCCGAATCCCATGGGTTCACGGCCTTCAATTCCGTGTCTGCTCCGAACAGTACGGAAAATCCGCCGAAAATTGATCACAAACGCATTAGGGCGTGGGCTTGTTCAACCGAAAATAACCGTCTTCACATGACTATAATTTCACGATTAAATGCATTAATTCTCCGCTAATATATTTCCATCCGGCATTTACAAGACGAGCCATCCCAACTTTTAACATTCACAGCAGACAACTCAGACCTCGTGAATTCACGAACAGCTCTGTTACGTCACTACATCTACAGGTCTGATGGTGAAAATCTATACAACGAATTCTGGGTTATTTGGGTTTCATTACAATTTCATCACCATGAATATAAGGCAAAATTATTGACAACATTGAATATTTAAAAAATGTAAACAATAACCATGACTAATGCTTCTCAGATTCAGAGAATCTCAAACACTGGATCACGGTTAAGACTTCTGCAGTTATAAAATTTCTTTAAAATGAAACATGAGCTACTCATGAACAGATGAACGTACACATATTCTCACAGCAACAGAATTATATTGAGTCTATAATGTCTATAATTTTCTTTACCGTAAATAACTGTTTACAATACTTATTTCGAAATATTCAATTCCGAGTGCTTGGACGCCAAATAGGCTCAATTGGTTTGGAATATTGTCTCAAACTATACAGTTATTCGTAGTCTCATACTAACCTTATTCATAATACAAATCCACACACTATATTGCAAGTTAACGACACAAGGAGCAAAACAAAAATATATATGAATGACTACCACCATCTAGCGGATACGGAATTTCGAACTTACATCTTTTCGCGCACAGTAATAACCGTCTAAAACTAAATTTTGGTTCAGTTCGCAAAACACTATTACATATCAAAAAACTAAAAGGGCATATTGCTGTATCTCAAATGAATCGTTTGTAAAATGTAGCAAATATCGTTATACGTTCACAACAGATATTAGTACAGTACTATATTCAAAACAAAATATCTCACTTCAATCAAAAATCAAAAAACTCTAACCTGGTTAGGTCTCATTGTCTTTGTGAATCGTGGTCCAGATGTAGAATACGGATGAATATCGATTGCTGCTTCCCAAATTATTGAGATTTTGATGTAGTGAAGAGTTTTGCATCATCAAAATAGGCCTATTATCTTCACAGGTATATGGAATTACTACTAGATTGAAACTGCTGTCTACAAATAAACCAGATACTAGTTAATTATACTGCGATGTACATATCAGGTATACGCAAATTTTCAGCAATATACTCGACACTTGCTATAAGGTTAGGGTACACCAACAACCATCAGAGCACATTTTACCTCCGCTACCTTACTCAGTACAATACTGTAATAATTAGTAATCTGATGGTTCCACCCTACCGACGCTGATTACTAATTAAAACCTTGATTGGGATTCTGAAATTTCATTGAATAAATCGGTAACCTTCGCAAACTATCGGTTATTAAAATATTAGATAACATCCGTAGTTAAACTCGACCTCTGACCTCCGACATAACGAATTTTATTATTATTATCAAAGTCTACCACTGTCAGCAACGTGCTAGAATTTTTGATGGAACTTGCGAAATTCTTGATTCTCGAAGAGAGAAGGCAACACGAACGTTGACAGTGGTGCATAATCAAATGAATAAAAGAAAACTCGGACTGCTGGGAAGGAACGGCCTGGGCAAAAAGGCCAAAACCAGCTCTCCGTGGGGCGAAAATACGGGACTGGAAAGCGACAGCGTTACCGATGTAGCGAGCGCCCTAGAACATATGAAAACGCTTTTTCCCTTGGTAGAATTAAGGCACCGTTTCCCGCCAATCGTCTTCAAACATCAGCTTTACACGTTATTGCCAAACAGAACCGATGTCGACAAAGAACTCAACTCTATTCAAACTAATGGAAAAATCAAAATTTTTCAACTGGGCCATGACACGGAACAAAATATCATCATTATGACGTCAGATTTCGTCAGTCATGTTAAGAAATATCACGGGATTCCGGATGAGGGTGACGTCAAACTCACCACAGAACAACAAGTGGTGTTCCGATTTTTGTCCCAGATCGTACCAACCGTTACCGAGTTGTCAATCGACGAAAAAACTTTACTCAAAGAGAAGGGTTTCAAGGACAGTGAAGTCACCTCGCTGATGAACGCTGGTCTCTTGACAGTCCGGGACTGCGGTAACTGGTGGTTCTCTATCCCTGGCGCGGGTCATTTCATGAAAATGTTTAACAAGGGCAGACAGGCGACTTTGAAAATGATAAGGACTACAAAATACAAAGAATTGTTGGTGTCAGAGCTGAGACAGAGGAAATCTCCTTCCTCGGTTAAACTTGGCTTGCTGTACCATATCCACGATCTCGCTGGGTCAGACATGGTCAAGTGTGTCTCATCCTCGAGTGGGACCCTACTTAGGCTAGTAGACGATTAATATTGGTATTTGAAAAATGTGGTAAATTGGGGGGGTACCATCCCGAAATTTTAATTTGCACTTTCTCACATTTTAGTTTTAAGTGAACTCATTCTTAAATAAACAAGTGTTCATTTTGCCGTGTCAGGGTATACCAAAAAAATCTTCACATGTTAGCGGAGCTATAATGAAAGGAAAATTACCAAAAAATCTTGAAATTAAACAATTGTTTTTTAATCCATCATTCATTCAATATTACCTACCTTGGATTTTTGTGTTTCTTAGTGGAGGCTTCAAAATATTTTTTTCTAACAGCGTATCATATCGTATAGTGAGTTATCTCATTTCTTCATTGAAGGAACTTCTGAAATCTGCCAAAAATATATATTTATTATTTAATACATACTTCTATTGGTGTTATTATTGTGTTTATTTTTCCAGATTCCCTCTCAGTCTAATGTATGTCTGTTCAAAACATATTATATTAGCCTGCTACTTACAATGTATAATATATTACTGTGATGGTACGAGCCCTTGGCCGTGTGACTTGTGTGGAGGGAATGATGGTTATATCCACTGTGACAAAGTGTTAAAAGAATACAAATATAGTCGAGATGGCAGTTATGATAACTGGAAGCCTCTATCTTTTTCGTCTGCTGCTATAAAACTATCCAGAACTCCTACACATTCCGGAATGCACAGCAAAATCACTTCAAGGGTCCAATTTTCTCCCGATGTCACTACTGAACTAGACAGCAAACATTTATTGAACGAGTGCAAAGTACTGGCTGTCCAGAGAGTTCCAAATTCATTTTTCATCGACCAGTACGAAATACGTCGCGACTACTCGAAATCTAATTTCCGAATATATTTTGACGAGAATATTGACGTCGAAAAGCCGCAGTACCATGCCACTGATGCCACGATACTAATTTACACATCTATCGAAGCTGACAAAAAGAATATTTGGTCAGAGACGATAATTACATGGCACTCGCGGTACCATGAAATCAGTCAGTCGGGAGATCAAAATCTAACCCACACGCGTGCAAATATCCCTCTTCCAAAACTTTTGATATCCTGCGCCTATCAAATTGAACTTGAAATGTTTCAAACATTGCCGTATTATAGCAACATGAAAGAAAAAATTTGCAATGGGGTTATAGGAAGTCGACTATTAGCAGCACACTGTTCTGGCGAAGAATTTGATAGGGAAACCAAGTCTATATGTGTGTGGACAGAAGTACCTTCGTCAGGGAATGAAATCAATGTTCCTATCCCCATTGGGCAGAGTACAGATGGACCCTGGGTCATGACCATTACTATATTGGTTACTGCACTGAGTACTCTAACTACTGGGCTTTTTGCATTCCGATATCGTATATAAAAGCAAATTGCATTTAACTAGAGTGGAAAATATGTTGAAATATGGTATTAATGTGTTACATGGTATTAGGGATTCAACAAAATAATTTGGATGTTATTCATTACAAACAAGGTTTTCCATCTTGAATTGAAAAAGTATGAGTTGGCCCAGTAGATGTCTTCTTCAAAGGGGCTTGCGATTTGATAATATTTGCACCATTTATGCATATTGACTTGCAATGTTTGGATTTATGTTATTTTATGCGAAAATAAAAACCAAAAAGGCAGAAAAATCTGTTGCTTAATGTTTGTACAGGCAATTAATCCTGACAACCGTTCATCATGATTATTGTGTTAGAGTAGAGGGTTGCTGAATATAAGATGATTATCAATGATGTATGCAGCACAGGTTGAATACAATATATATTTGAGTATAAGACGAGCTCATATTAGAGACAAATATAAAAAAAAATTAAGTTTTTTGTCTTTTTTTAACCCATTTCTCCCTGCAATTTTCGAGGTAAAGTTTGTTGTTTCACAATTCAAGTCATTTTGTGATAATATCGTCAAATTAGACCAATAGATTGAGTAAATATGAGAATGAAATAATGTATAGGCGTGTATGATAGTAAGAAAATATAACAAACGTAATACAGAAAAAGGTCGAACTCACAGTGAAAACTGAATATTCCAAAGCCAAGTCATAAAATCATCTTTTGCAGACATGGTCCTGTAAGTATCTGTGTATTGAAGCAGAGCAGGCCTTCGCACGCAATGAGGTTAGAGAAGGTTCACATGATCTGAAAGAGAAAATAAACACATTCCAGAGCACATTCCGTAACAACTTTGATGAACAAAGCCAATTCTAGATCTTTTTCACACAAATATAAACCAATGAGTAACCAGGAGCATTATTTGCATGATTATTTGGGAAGGTGTTAAAAGTAGAATACCTAATCCTGGACATTTGTTTATAAGACATAATGCTATAGTGCTATATGCCAATAGTGATTGATTAACTTTTCAAAGAATTCAAGCAGGATTTAAATAACTGGGCAGTTAGGAGTAAAAAACAGGAAACTAAGTAGCTTTTCTCGAACAAATTTCAACATGGAAAACCAAAAAGATGAGACAATGAGCAGAACAGATGAGAACATGGCATACAAAGATCATGCTGTAAATGTACTTTCATCAATGAACAAGCTCCGTCAAGATGAAACTTTGTGCGATTTTAAGATATTAGTGGGTCATAAGTCATTTCCTGTGCACCGCAACATGCTTGCATCATGCTGTGACTATTTCAGAGCAATGCTTTTGGGAGAAATGAGGGAATCGAAACAGGGATATGTAGAAATGAAGGAGGTCGAAAGTGAAGCTGTTGAGCAGTGTATAGAATTCATGTACACTGGGAGGGCTGACGTGAATGCAGAAAATGTGGAAAGAACTTTGCAAGTGGCTCACCTGATACAACTACAGGGATTAGTTGAAATATGCTGCAACCAGTTGCAACGAAACATTAGCATGAAAAATTGGATTCCAATTAATCACTTAGCTGCCACATATGATCTCAAAAAGCTTAAGGAAAGAACAGATGCTTTTGTTATAGAAAACTTCAAAGAAGTTATTAAAACGAAAGAGTATCGTACTCGTCTAAACACTTCTGAAGTTAAGCAATATCTGACACTTTGTGTTCAGCATAAAATCTCAGGATACACTTTGTGGACAGCAATAAAAAAATGGATTGAATACAAAACAAAAACACGCAAATACCAGTTGTGTGAACTTTTGGAAGTGGCAAACATGTCTTTTTCCTTCAGCCTTCTTGTGGAAACCATATGGAATCATTCACTGGTTCAACACGATCAAAAATGTGAAAATATACTTGCTGTCCAGATACTTGAAAATGTGCCATCCAAATCCAACAGAATCACTATAGAAGATTGTTTTTTTGTTAAAGAGCTATGTCACCAGTATCGCGGTTATAGTCGAGTGGAAATGGATCTAAATACACGCATCATACAACATTTCCGTGAAGTGCAAAAAATGATGGGCACCGGACATAGTTCCTTATACCCAGATATTTCGACACTTTTTAAATCTCTTCCGGGTTTACGGAGCTTAAGTACCTTCAATCGATCTTTTGTCCAATCCTTTTGGTCAAAATACAGTAGAAAATCAGAAAAATGGAAATATGAACATGAATGGGCAAAGGAACATGGATTGGCAGAGGAACGTGAATGGGCAAAGGATAACATACCAGAATGCACAATGTGGGAAGCTGCACAGAAATGGGTACATTTGGAACCAGGAAATCAGAAGGAATTCCCAAAGCTGTTTGCATGTCTCCCACTCAACCGAATATCGATGGAAAGTAAAAGAATTATGTGGAATATTTCATATGTGGAAACCTGTAAAGAACAACTTGGTGGCCATATACTCTCGGATGCATTTTTTCATGAAATCACCTTGGAAAATTTTTTTTTCTTCAAGCAACTATGTCATGAATATCCTCACAATCAAAATAGCATTGAAATTAATTCCAACCTTGATCATTTCATCTCACGGAACTTTCAGAGAATTCAGCTCGAGAGTGATTTCAAGAAGTTGAATGCAGAAGATGTTCTGGCATGTTTACAGTCTAGTGAAAACAATTCTTCTGAAACAACAAAGTGGGAATCCATTCTAAAATGGGTGAAACACGACCCACACATTCGAAAAACTAGGTTCCCAGAATTATTTGCGTGCCTCAAACTTGAAGAAATGCCATTGGATTTCATTCAAAGAGAAATACGAAATGAAGACTTGGTAAAAACAATTGAAGAGTGCAGGGATCGGGTCACTGACACTTTTTATGCTGTTGCATCTAGCAAGTCTACAAAACAAGACAAAAAAGTAAAGTGAGAGTTAGGGTACAACTTGCATGAAGTGTATGTACAACTTGAATGAAAAACACTAAGAGCTTTTTAAGAAGACTGTACATATTGCATCCAACCAATGGAAGTGGAAATACCAGAGACAACTAAAACCAGTTATTTTTAAAGAGAGTATTTATGTTGCAGCAAAAGTAACGTAAAGTTAAAATCCCCAGAGTATATGAAGTATGGTTTCGTATTTTGGAGCTTGTGAATTGTATTTAGTGTTATCCACGTAAATAAAAATAAGCTGTACTTGAGTCCTGAAATTGACTAACATAAAATAGGTAGATTTATAGTGGTTCTTATCCTTAAATCTGCAGTAGCTAATAGAAAGTCTACCAGTGGTTACGAATTAAAGTCAGGCATTTATAGTCAAGACTTTTGAGTGTGATTGAGCAACTTTGTAATATGTACATATAACAAAAATCTCTAGTACAGTGGAATTCATAAAAACATATAAGTCACCGAGAATAATAAGTTTAATTCTTATAAAAGTCTTATAAAAAAAAATTGTAAAAAAAAGTAGTACAGTATGTTAAAAAATAAAGTTAATAAATTAATTATACCATGAACTATTGAAAATGAAATCACTTCCATAAAAAACCTATTAACTGTGGAATCAAACTATATTATTCATTCAATCCTTTATTGGGCTGTGTGACAAAAGTATTAAATTACCTCTGTTGTTCACAACAACACAAGGCATAGTGATCCTGGTACTTCTATCAAATCACATCACATAAATGAAGTAATATTACAAAATCATCAGTTATTTCTCCAACCTCTATTCCAGCACGTTTCATCTTCAGTGAGTAAAATTCTTATATCTTCCTGGTGCGAAATTTTACAGCCATTCAAAGTAAAATTACCATTTTTCCTTATGATTCGAGTACTCAAATTTTGAAGTTTCACAAAACATGGGAGCATTTCGGCAGTGTTTTTGTCATGCATTGTCAAATCGGGAATGATTAATTGATGATCGGCAGAGATAGTAAATGAAATCTGATAAAAACAAAAGCAAATTATTTATATTATAGCTGACATTTTCTAGAATGTACGACTTTCCATTATCCAGTAATAGGGAAGAGACCCAGCCTTGCCTCCCCGTAAGCCTGTAATGGACATATCTGGCAGTATAGGTTTGGATGCGGAGGAAGGATTTAATGAAAATGATGGCAATGTGTTTATTAGAGTCCCAATTGTTATTTTGGCTACGAGGATGGTCCTGAGTAGGAAGCCCAGGCCCGGTTTTTCGGTGCTCATGCGTTATTTTGGGATGAATCTGGGCCATACAAAATTTGGTCAAGACCCATCAAGAAATGGCCACATTGTTGCAATGCAAAAAACAGTAAAAGCTTGTTACATAGCTCGAAATGAATTTGATTGGATAAATGTTTTTACTGTATATACATAATTTATATATGGCATAGAATACTAATAAAAAGAATATTGAATAACAAATCCTCCTGCAGAGGTAAATTTAACTCACATTGGCAGGTAGATATCCCAGAGCCAGATCTTCGAGTTCGCTTTCGCTGACCTGGTCCTCTATGAAAACACAAAATAGCTTTGCTCATCAAGCTGGAATAACAAAATCTAGATAACACATGTGGGGGATGGGGGGTGCAGTAAACAAAAGGGGTGAAAACTTCTGGTCCTTCACAGTTCACTCTGGCCACCATACACAATGACAATAAATCAGTCTCGCAGTAAGTGGTACAGTTTCCCTCGCATATGGAAATGCACAGCAGATATCTTAATATTAATAATCCGAAAATTTACAAACCAGTTGATGGAGATTGGAAACACAGTGTACGACGTGGCTTTTTCATATTCTTTGTACGTGCTGGCTCTGTCAAAGTGTAATTTATTTGGAATCATATACAGAACAGAGCACACAGTCTACAATTTTAACACTTACTGGCATTATAGGAAATGGGTATCCAAATTAGGCTATTTTCTTCGTTCGACATTAGCCTTTCCGAATCACCGTCTGCATCGCTTTCATTGCTGAATAGTGCCACCTTGTGGCAGACGGGGGAAATCCTCATTTCAGCAACGAGCGGCGTCTCGTCACTGCCGCGTCTCTGACACCTGCCAGAAAAGAATTTTGAACTCGACATAAGCAGATCCTTGCATTGGGGGCTGTCGACGCCAAGCTTGAGCGCAGAGCCGAGTTTTGGAGCTCTTTCAAATGAGGTTTCAATGGTCCCGAGACAGGCATTGTTTTTCCTCATATTCACCATAAGATTTTTGACTATGACGGCGCCTGCAGACTCAGTGTTTTCTTGTAGACAGGGCCGTTTCGCCTTCACTTCAATACTATGTTCTAACTCATTCCGTTTTCTTTTTCTCATTACGTTACCATTGATAACTTGGAACGGAAATCTTTTTCTTTTGTGTACTTTTTTTTCCAGAGGAACTTCGAGTCCTGAAGGCACTGGGATTTCAAGACAGAGATTACCAGAGAGGACATCTTGGCCACATTTGGCCGAAGAGGAATTGTTCGTTTCTCCAGTCGCGAGGAAAAATTTTGCGAACAACTGCAAGCACTCGAAATCCCACGGCTTTTTGCAGCCGAGCGACCATCCACCTTTGCTCAGGATTTTTCGAAAAGGAACGGAGCAAAAGGCGCTGTTGTGGCAGTCGAAGGAAGCGCTCTTTTGGAGGTCCAACGGATTAAAATCTGTTGGAAATGTAAATAGACAAGTAATAGGTTGTATCCACGATACAGTCAATAGTAGAATTCAAAATAAACTGCTGAATACGTAGCGTGTTATTCGTAACAGTTTGGGAAAAAAATCTACATTTGAAATTCAGGGTACACTCATAAGGATGCAGAGTATGGGTCTTGTGGGTCTATTGCCTTGTGTAAAATGTAAAAATCCTAATACCTGGATGAGGAAACAACCACATCAGGAACTTCCCGATGTCATTTTCGCTTAGCTTATCGTCGTGTGATGTCATAATGAGTTTGAGGAAATACAGCATAGCCGGGTTTCTTATACTGTCCATCTCAACCCATACACTGAAGAGTTCTTTCAGATTCCTCTCAGGCAACAGACATAATTCGACATGACGTATATAGGACTCTATATCAGACTTCATGCCGACTTGAAACATCTCCCCGTATTCTAATGTCCATTCATCGTAAAAATAAGCTGAAAAGAGGAACAAATTCCGATAAAAATCTCTTCATTCACAATTTCCTCATTACAGTAGAATAGGGTAGCTATTTCTCAACTTCCAAACAGGAAGACATTACGTAAGCCAACATGGTCAAAGGTTACCATACATATACAATATGGATAATTTTTCAAAATAAGGGTGGGTTATATAGATCAATTCCACGTAAGAACGGCATGAACAAGGTAATCCATAGGAGTGGTGAGAGAGCTGGGATATTGTAAACATATTGTGCAGATCATACAAATGAAAGTTCAACCCATGCGGTGAATTCATCATGCAAATTTCAAAATAATGCAAATGAGAACTCACAAGAGCGAAATCCGGTATCGGTAAGCAACTTCTCCACAAGGTTTTTAAAATAGTGAATTTGCCTTCTGACGACGGACATAAATCGTCTCTGAAAAACATAGAAAGATCAGCGATGCTTACTATATCAGAATTTATCATATTCGAGAATACTCACTGTTGGCTTCTCTGTGATATTGAAAGACTTCAATATATCGTCATCAGGGAAAAAATCCTTCAGAATTTGACAAATTGAAGAGGCTCCGTTATTAGACAGCAGCAAATATAAAATGCACTGAAAAAAAAGTATAATTTAATGGTAAAAGTTATTGTAAAATGCAAATCATGTTTTAATCAAATAAATTAGCTCACCGATTGTTTAATTTTCAATATCGAGTTTATGTAACTTATTTCAGCCCTTCCCGGTGGACAGAGCGAGTGGAGCAGCTTAATATATCTCATGACGTTCAGGAATTCATCTTGACAGTTTTCATTGACGATGTGCCGTATGGACTCGAGTAGAAATTTTACTTGGGTGTGTTGACCGAATGAGGCAACTCCACCGAACCCTCGCTCCACAATGAATATGCACGCTGAAAATAAAAATATTGCATTACAGCTACAGGCGGTATTGTATCATACAATCACAGATCCTTCTTATGATGATTGGTGCATGATTGGTGCTTTGGTTACTTGTATTTTTATTGACAATAATATGTTTGTGAAAATGTTCATTAAGTTACATAGATTGTATTGCATTGTTTGAAGATATCATATTAAATATCTACAAACCTTGTATAAGGCATTTGGATTTCTTCTCCAATGCAAGAAGGAACACATTTTCAAGACAAGCGAGAGACCATTCATTGCTTTGGTTCAGCACCAAGGCATCAAGCTGGGTTACATCTATACATTCTCTCCCAGACATATTATACAGCTGCACAAAGCAACATAAACCTGCACAAACAAATTAAACATTTTATTCAGAACATACTACACTGCTCTAATCCAATGCAATGCTTAGGTTTGAGATGGGGTTAGCAATTTCACTCCCCATTATCGTATCTCATGCCAGCATTACTAGTGGGAAAGCTGTACATGGAAGTCGTTGAAATTTTAGCTCATTTCAGGTAAATTCGGACACAAGATTAATGCAATACAAAAATATCTTTCAACGTTAATGATGGCTACCTAACAACTGAGGAAATTCTTTAATAATACGTATACCCTTTACCTTACTATTGCAGTTAGCATACTCAACTAAAAACACTAGAAAACAAACAACGCTACGTCATAAAAAAATTCACTATCACTATTTTGCGGTTTGAACAATTCTCGTAATATATATGCACCAATACACATAAAAAATCACGCATTTATTAGTAGTTATAAGGTGACTTTATTAAATATAATAAAACTACCTGAAAAATAACCTTGTTTTCCAAAGTTTAAAAAACCTTTCGTAATTTCCTTTAAAAAGGAAAGGCGGGAAGAACACTACTTTGCTCTCTACCTCCTCATTCAAGCCCATATGCTTTGTATGAAGAGATCGGATGTGGAAGAGGGAAGTACTCGGTCCTGATCTCTTTTAAAGCGCTAAAACAAAGCAAAAACTCAAAGGCAACAGCAATAGCATTTCACAACAGACCTCCCAATGATAACAGGCATAAAAAAAATCTTCATAATTTATCAGTATAAAATATAGAACATAGCGTTTATCGTGTGCGCCGTCGTATTATACCGGACATGGAATTGGAAATGCTTTACTGACTTTTAAACAAATCTTCATAAGAGTTTACATCAAAATTTGCCCAAAGAAAACGAAAAAGAGTATGATTTTCTTTCGCGTATGACGTATTAATGCTCTCACTCCGAGGAAAAAAAAGCGACTACAAAACGCATTTTGTGACGTCACTGTCTCTCGCGCCGCCATTTTTCCCCGTCGCCTCCTCTTTCCACATTCTCTTTCTTTTTACGCCAGGCTTAGAGGGAGTTTAGCGAGTTGTTTTTCCGTTTTTGAAAATGCAGGAAAGAGAAATAAAAACAGTGACAAAGAGTCGCAGAAGATGATGCTATTTTTTTTCTAGCAGCAATAATTAGTAATTGCAAGTGTTGTCATGATTAGGCAAGCTCGCGGCTAATTGAGCGTAGAGATTATTGGTTGTGCGCGAACTCCTCTTAGTAAAAATAAATGAACGAAAAATATTGCAGGCGCGTACGAGTGATGAGCGCGCACGTCTTGCGCGATTTTCCTACATTTTGTCCGCATTTATGTCTTATTTCTCTTTCTTACTTTATCTTATCCTCTCCGATATGAGGTGATATGAGTTTCTTGCTGGTTTAGACCCTCTGGTCGCGTGGTTTATTAAACTAGACTGAGAAAAAATGATGAAACAATATACATTCCAAATCCTTTCTCAATCCCAACCCCTTCTATTTGACTTTGAACTTGGAGAAAAATTTACCAATCAAACACTAACACACATTTCAACATTGCTAAAATCGTGTGAATAAATTTGTAATGTATCAAATTAAACTTAGACTTGCATTCTTCATAGAATTTTAAGAGAATTTATATGAGGAAAATGAGGGTGCAAATTATTTTGGGTAATTTATTGCCATGAAATTGCATGACTGGCCAAACAGACCCGGTAAAACACGTCTGTAAAATATAATACATTTATTAATAATGCTATATACACATTTAACTCGAAACAAAATGCGAATTGTCATAATATTTGTTATACAAAGATATTAAAAGACCATACACATACACATAACACAACTAAACCTCACTCGAGAAATTGTATAATGGGCATTCACACAACACCATATCCAAACGCAGTCATGTTTTCACTATGTATATATGGATATCTTTTGCATACAAAGTGGTGATATGTTTTTTTACAGGTTCCGCCTTGGGTTTTTGAATCAAGGTCTTCGGGACCAGTGCCACCATTTTGGCTTATATTCCAGTAAACATTCTTACAATCCAGGATCATTAACGATCAAGGTTACATAACGCAATAAACTAATTGACACCAAAGGGCGGCGCTGCCTCAGCAGATGTGTTAATTTGCACTTGCAGATATGTAGTGTTTTAGCTGAATGACTTATATGTCGACTATCTATGGGAAACTAATTATATAATATATCATAAGGAAGATTGTACGAAATTGCATAAGAAGTATGTTTCATATGTATTGACTATCTTTATTAAATTGACATTGAAAACAGTTTAGTCATACACAATATATTTATCCCTTTAAAGGGAATACAACAAGCTATGCTACTATAGTCAACAGAAGTTTTCGAGACTGCTTATACACATATTTATATATTTAATTTTATTTTTACATTCAAGTCATATATAAAAAAGTTCAAATGCTATGCTGCTCGACTAAGTCACCTATTTTACGAGGCTTTTTGTCTTTAATTTGACTTAGTCGTTTGCTCAAGTATTTACAGTATAGAAATTTTCAAATATACATCTCTACAGCATGACCTACTTTACTCTTTCTTGTCTCTTTAACTAATATCAAAAGTACTCAGTAAATGGTCTCTAAGTTCCCATATCTATATAATTGTGGTTTTAACCTTCCAGGGTAATGATCCAATC